>NW_023612636.1:0-110879 GCF_013339725.1 Rhipicephalus microplus | reverse complement strand
GCGGAAGACCAAAGCCATGACCGCGACTGCAGCGACAATGACAACCGCAGCGTCCCAGCCCACGATGGTCATGCATCAACCCAGGGAACCACCAATTTTCCATGGGTCATCGTTCGAAGACCCGGAAACCTGGCTAGAAACATACGACCGTGTGGCCGCCCTCAACCACTGGGACAATGAAGAAAAGCTCCGTCGTGTGTACTTCTACCTGGAAGACACCGCAAGGACCTGGCTAGAGAATCGGGAGTCCACGCTCCGAACGTGGGATGTCTTCTGCGGCGCATTTCTTCAAACGTTCGCAAGCGTCGCTCGCAAAGAGAGGGCCGCTGCTCTACTCGAGACCCGGGTTCAGCTACCAAACGAAAAGGTTGGAATTTTCACAGAGGAGATGACCCGCCTATTCCGTCACGCTGACCCAGACATGCCTGAGGAAAAGAAAGTTCGTTTCCTCATGCGAGGGGTCAAACAGGAGCTCTTCGCGGGGCTGATGAGAAACCCACCGAAAACCGTCCAAGAATTCGTAGCCGAAGCGACCAATATTGAAAAGACCCTGGACATGCGCACCAGACAGTATAATCGTCGCCTGACTGCAGACTGCGCTGCTGCTCAAGTCAGTAACTACGGAGACCTGCGTGAAACGATCCGAGCGATCGTGCGGGAAGAGCTGCGCAAGCTGTTGCCTTCGGCGCAGCCTCAAGTGGATTCGATCGCCGACATTGTGCGAGAAGAAGTTCGGCAATCGCTTCAAATTCCCCACGCACCGCTGCCCGAGCCGGAAGCTATGAGCTACGCCGCTGCACTGCGCCACAACGCTCCTCCCCGTCCACGCCAAAACGCCGCCCCATCGCACTTCCGTCGACAGACGCCACCGCCGCCACCACCCCCACCGACGTCATACCGTTCGCCAGCGGCCCAGCGCAGTGCACCGAGGAAGACTGACGTCTGGCGCACCCCTGACCATCGCCCGCTCTGCTACCACTGCGGCGAGGCCGGACACACATACCGCCGTTGCCAGTACCGACAGATGGGACTGCGTGGCTTCGCCGTCAACGCACCGCGTCCACAGCCAGGAGAACGACCACGTGAGATCGCCGACTACCTCACAGGAACTCGGTGGACACCACGAAACCCTTCGCGTTCGCCGTCGCCCTGCCGCCGCACGTCACCGCACCACCGACAGTACTCTGGCCCAACGCGGGGCCGGTCTCCTAGCCCGTATCCGGGAAACTAAGGGCAGCAACCGGTGGAGGTGCGGTTGCTGTGCGACGAACTACCGAAGATCCTCCGACGACGACGACGCCGCGACGGAGCTTTCCGAACACAACGCCAAACAGGCAAAGCCCTGACGGCGAAAGCTCACTTACCGAAGGTGGCCTGACGACGCAACAGGGAAGCAGCGGAACAAGCCGACGCAGCCGTGACCCGACGCCACGCGCTAACTGTAATGCGAGACGGCGAATTAGCGACCTCGACGTTCTTATCGACGGCCACAGTGTGACCGCTCTCGTCGATACTGGAGCCGACTATTCTGTCATCAATGGGTCGTTCGCCGCGAAGTTAAAGAAAGTTAGGACAGCTTGAAAAGGCCCTGAAATCCGCACAGCCGGAGGTCATCTCGTAACGCCTGCAGGAATCTGCACAGCGAGAGTCACCATTAACGGCCGTATTTATCCTACAGACTTCGTAGTCCTACAGCGTTGCTCGAGAGATGTCATCCTTGGCATGGACTTCTTATGCCTCCATGGTGCTGTCATCAACCTAAAAACAAAGTCGATAACGTTATCCACAGAAGAAGCACTACCGCCGCGCACGCCGTCTGGACACCATGCCTTGAATGTGCTGGAAGAACAAGTCACCATTCCGCCTCGCTCAAGCGTCATTATTTCAGTCGGCACTCCTGAATCACCTGACTTCGAAGGCGTCGTTGAAGGCAGTCAGCATCTGTTGGTCACCCGAAATATTTGCGTCGCAAGAGGAATTGCAGAGTTGCGGGGAGGCAAAGCAACGGTTATGCTCACAAATTTCAGCAATGAGTACAGACATGTGAACAAAGGAACAACGGTCGCATACATCGAAGAAATTGTCGAAGCCACCAGCGCTTTCACCCTCGCCGATTCTGCGGAACCTGCTCAGAGGAACCAAGCCCCTCCCATATCTTTCGACGTCAATCCCAGACTTCCGAACGATAAGCAAGAACAGCTCAAGGCCCTGCTCCTGCAATACGAAGATTGCTTTTCGTCGTCATCGAAAATTCGGCAGACCCCAATCACGAAACATCGCATCATAACCGAAGAAAATGCCAGACCACTCCGTCAGAGTCCGTACAGGGTTTCGACGCGAGAACGTGAGGCCATCAAGAGACAAGTTGATGAAATGCTGCGGGATGATATTATCCAGCCGTCCAAGAGCCCATGGGCATCCCCCGTGGTGTTAGTGAAGAAAAAGGATGGGACCCTACGTTTCTGCGTCGATTATCGCCGCCTGAACAAAATCACAAGAAAGGACGTGTATCCTCTCCCACGAATAGACGACGCACTTGATCGGCTCCATAACGCCAAGTACTTTTCGTCAATGGACCTCAAGACTGGCTATTGGCAAATCGAAGTCGACGAAAGAGACCGAGAGAAGACGGCGTTTATAACACCGGACGGCCTCTTCGAGTTTAAGGTGATGCCCTTCGGCCTTTGTTCAGCGCCTGCAACTTTTCAACGCGTTATGGATACAGTACTGGCAGGATTGAAGTGGCAGACTTGCCTTGTGTACTTGGACGACGTCGTCGTGTTTTCCTCGAGTTTCGACGAGCATCTTCGGCGCCTTGAAGCTGTACTTCAAGCCATCAAGACTTCCGGACTCACACTGAAGCCAGAAAAGTGCAAATTCGCGTATGAGGAGCTCTTGTTTCTGGGGCACGTTATCAGCAAGTCTGGAGTTCGTCCTAATCCACGGAAAACAGCCGCCATCGCCGAATTCCCGCCGCCCACTGACAAGAAGCCGTGCGCCGATTTCTGGGCCTGTGCGCCTATTATAGGCGGTTCGTGAAAAAATTCGCCCGCATCGCCGATCCTCTCACTAACCTTACCAAGGCCGACGTGGAGTTCAAGTGGGAAACGCCACAGGAACACGCTTTCCAGGAGCTTAAACATCGCCTCCAGACGCCTCCGTTACTTGCCCATTTCGACGAATTCGCCGAGGACAGAAATACATACTGACGCAAGCAGCGTAGGTCTTGGCGCCGTTCTTGTGCAGAGGGCTGACGGACTTGAAAGGGTTATTAGTTACGCCAGCCGATCGCTATCCAAAGCAGAAGCAAATTATTCCACAACAGAAAAGGAGTGCCTCGCCATCATCTGGGCTACGTCGAAATTTCGCCCATACCTCTACGGCAGGCCCTTCAAAGTTGTGAGCGACCACCACGCCTTGTGTTGGCTAGCCACTTTGAAGGACCCTTCAGGTCGCCTCGCAAGATGGAGCCTGAGACTTCAAGAATATGACATTACTGTCATTTACAAGTCCGGCAAAAAACACTCCGACGCCGACTGTCTCTCTCGTGCGCCTGTCGACCAACCACCACCCGACGACCCGGATGACGACTACTTCTTGGGAACGATAACTACCGACGACTTCGCTGAACGACAGCGGGCCGACCCGGAACTTAAGGCCCTAATAGAATACCTCGAAGGCAGGACCGCCGAAGTCCCGAAGGTATTCAAGCGCGCACTTGCGTCGTTTTTTCTACGAAACGGTCTTCTACAAAAGAAAAACTTTTCACCGCTTCGGGCTAAGTATCTCCTTGTGGTGCCTTCAGCTCTGCGACCAGAACTCCTGCAGGCCCTGCACGACGATCCGACGGCAGGGCACCTCGGTGTTTCTCGCACGCTCGCGAGGATACAAGAAAGGTACTACTGGCCGCGTCTTACAACCGACGTCACTCGTTAAGTGAGGACATGCCGGGACTGTCAGCGACGCAAGACACCGCCGACAAGGCCAGCGGGACTTCTGCAGCCAATTGATCCACCTTGCCGACCTTTCCAGCAGATTGGTATGGACCTATTGGGGCCGTTCCCGACGTCGGCTTTCGGAAACAAGTGGATCGTGGTAGCCACCGACTACCTCACCCGCTACGCCGAGACAAAAGCCCTGCCAAAAGGCAGTGCATCCGAGGTAGCTAAGTTCTTCGTCGAAAATATCGTCCTACGTCACGGCGCCCCAGAGGTCCTTATCACCGACAGAGGAACGGCATTCACTGCCGACTTAACTCAAGCGATCTTGGCATACAGCCAAACAAACCACCGCCGGACGACAGCGTACCACCCACAGACCAACGGCCTCACCGAGCGGCTTAACAAGACGATCGCCGACATGCTGTCAATGTACGTCGATGTCGAACACAAGACGTGGGATGCCATTCTTCCGTATGTGACCTTCGCATACAACAAGGCGGTGCAGGAGACGACGCAGATATCTCCATACAAATTGGTCTACGGAAGGAGCCCGACAACGACGCTCGATGCCATGTTACCCAACGTCACCGACGAAGAAAACCTCGATGTGAGCGAGTACCTTCATCGCGCCGAAGAAGCCCGACAACTTGCGCAGCTCCGTATCAAGAATCAACAGACGACCGACAGCCACCGTTACAACCTTCGACGACGCTTCGTGGAATACCAGCCCGGTGAACGTGTTTGGGTGTGGACGCCGATACGCCGACGTGGACTAAGTGAAAAGCTTCTGCGACGGTACTTCGGACCGTACAGGGTAGTTCGACGTCTCGGCCCGCTTGATTACGAGGTTGTCCCCGACGGCATCACGAACTCTCAACGACGCCGATCGCGACCTGAAGTCGTCCATGTCGCACGACTCAAGCCGTTTCATGCGCGTTAACACACTGAAACAGTGTTTTTTTGTATTATTGTTGTATCGTAATTTATTCATTGTACTTTCTTGCATTATTATTGTATCTTCATCTTTAGTTAAAGCATCGAGACGATGCCTTTTTCAGAGGGGGGCAATGCCACGTTCCATTTCCCAAGTTTTTGTTATCGTCCCAAAACACCACACGATTCTCAGCGCAAACCGCGCCTGCAGTTTTCTAGAGGGTTCCGGACTGTAGTAGATCATTTCGATAAGATCACGCCCACTGTGCGAATGGTACAGATTGTTCTGGAACGCACGCCGCCGCCAGCGATAGCACTAGAACATTCGACGGCGGGAGTATAAATGCCGGCGCGCTTCGCCGCTTGTCAGTTGTTGATCGAAGGCCGACGCTCCGTTCGCCGCTATCAGTTTGAGACTGCTATCTGTGCGAGACTGCTGCTGTAATTGGACTTTCTGTTTACCGGGCACAGGTTCGCCCAAATAAACAGTTAAATTCCAACAAGAAGTCTCCTGTCTTCGGCCACGTCACGACCCCGTGACGTGGCCGAAGACAGGAGACTTCTTCTTCGTACACGCTTGCGTAGGTCCTGTATCCGGCCTCATACAGCTCAACTTCCCTCTGTATAATCTTGCAGTTCTGACAAATTGTTCGAAGCTGTATGGATCCATGTTTTCTTAATTTCAATTAAATTTGTTCATATGGTTGTGTGTTTAATTTGTCATTGAGTTTGCACTGTTTTATGTGAGCGTAGGTATCTACTTCTTCATGTACTGACTCAGCAAGCTCCACATATGACAAACACAGCAAGCTCCACATATACCAAATTTGGTGTTAGGTGACGTCAATAGATGAGGAAATATATATGACTGCTGCAGGCATGGTAATCCTGACACGCGTGTTATTTAAGAGCATGACAACATACCAAGCTCATAGCATGCTCACGGCCGTTTCGCAAGATCCGCATATACTGAATTCAGTATGACGTGACGTGAATAGATGACAAAGGTATATGACACATCCAAAAAAGATAATCATGACTCGGAAGTCATAGATGGCATTATTTACCTACACGTCGTAACGATGTGCTGAATGTAAAGTGAAATATCAACATTTCTCATTTGTACTTCGCATATCATCGGTTCCCACTATAAGTGGGATCTGCCAATTTTTTTCTGTGCGTATCTAGTGACCACACTGATTGGGCCATAGCTCTACCGTTCGTCACCGCCTACAGGAAGCCGCCTGCTCTACATTTTATGTACTTTTCAGCCGTCATAGTTTGCTACACTTCGCCACCCTGCTTTCGTCAGACTAACCATTCTCCATTCTCCAGCGCCTCCAGTACACAATTCACCGTTTTTCTAGCGCAGAAGAACAAATAAACGTTTTGTTCACTCTCTCCAGACGCAAGACTATCGTCTTTCGACGACATTTGCACTGTAACATGCAGATACGGGGACAACTTTTCCTGCGGGCTCTCTTGTTCTCGCGTGGCTCCCATCTCGACGTTTTGTACTGTGCGAGAAATTATTATCGCGCTACGTTAGGCCCTACCATGACCTTCGTCAGGTCACACCTGCCGCTTATGAGATTTACGCTACAACATGCTCATCGGCTGCTACACCCAGAACTCAAGTAGCCCACATTTCTCGTTTTAGAATCTACTCTGGTTATTCACTCATTGTGACTCGGCCAGGGTAATGACACGTGAATGAAACTGTAGCTCTGGCACAAGCGCTGAAACTACATCCAAAAAAAGGAAGACGGCAACTTTGTTGTTGTGGGTTGAACTTTCGTGCTGCCCTGTTGTCCTGCAATACTGTGTTTTCTGCGCGGCGTTAGCTAGACCCGCTCTCCACGAATAAATATTCCCCGTAAAAATATACTGTACTCAACTTGACCGGTTACCTTGAATTCATAGTAAGAATTGACGGGGTTTAACGTCCCAATACCAGGATATGATTATGAGAGACGCCGCAGAGGGGGGCTGCGGAAATTTCGATTATTTAGGGCCCTTTAACTTGTTCTTAATATAAGTACAAGGGACTCAAGCATATTTGCCAACGCTACCTTAAACGCTTCCCGAATGCGTAATGCCTTTCCGAGACTGCATCACACTTGATCCAATACTCAGCCTGATCTAAAATACATCGCTTGTTATCTCTCGCTACCGAACTTAACACCGAGAGCAGTGCCACTAACAGTAGCCATGCTGTAGGCACATTGCAAAGTGGAGCCAGAGATTACTGTATATAGGATCTCGAAACTCAGTCGTTGACACTGCTTGAAAGGTAAGCGTGGGCTTACGCTGACGTGCATATCAGAGTTGTTGCCAAAGGGCAGGCACACTCTCGGCAGCGAGCAGGAGCATTCCTAATTAAGGCCGGGTGGGGAAAGGCGAGTCGCTTGTTCCTGTGAGGGTCGGGATGGCGTAGGGTTGGGCTCCCTAACGAGCGAGGAGCATTAGCCACAGCAGGCGGCGGTGGAACGAGGCAGAGGTAGAGGTTCCAGTCCCGCGCTAACATCCGTTGCATTTGCCCTTCTACATTCCATTGTACTTGTTCATTCTATTTCGGTCTGCGGTGAGATAATGAGCTTCCGACATTCCAGAGCGTCCAAGCACTCCCCCTCCCCTCACCCTCTTCACGAGTGTCGAGTGTGCCGTCTGAATTCTTTATTCGATGCTGTTCTGCCTTTTCGCTCTTGTGACCACACAGTATGCTATTTTTCAGCACGTATGCTACTCCGAAATATTCTTTGTGCATGGGGTCAGAAGCGCGCATATGGCTATGCCGGCCCAAACAGTTTATTGATCAAACACATGCGTGCGGACGCAGGAGAATGAGTTGGCCCACTCCTTCATCCTAATTGAAAACTCTGCGAATGCCTATGGCTGCTTGTGCGTAGAACCTTTGTACGTATTTTTAGCGTCATTTCGCAACATTTTATTCAATAAAAATTACAACACAGTCAGCTTCCACCCGCATGCTTCGCATAACATGGATTTGCAAAGTACGTGGGATGTGCCATTTTTTTTCTTTCATATTTGGTACTCATATAACATGCTCATTAGAATCGGCTCCATTTTCGCTGTAAAAGCTCGAAATAGTTTGGAATTTATTACAAGCGCGAATTCGCAACACCTCCCGCACCATAGCGCCTACCTATTTGAAACGCTCTGACACTCTCACCGAGTCGTAATCTGACGTGTCCGTTCCGCAAAGTACTGAAAACGTGGTGACGTGCAGGGAAACGCGTGCATGTGTGCGAAAAGTGCAGCTTTCTAATAATGTTAAACATGCGGGTACTGTAGAGGCAATACTTCGTACTTTTATGCAAGGGCTTCTGTCAATGTATAAAATACATTTATTAACAACCCGCATTCTTCAACTAACGCTGTGCGACAAGAAAGTTGTAAAAGCTGAGCACTTGGTTGCTCTAAGCCTACTATAAAAATGCGTAGCTTCGCCCGAGAAAGTCGTGGACATCATAGCCAAGTTAGTTTCGTTCTCAACTCTATTGGATCGACCAGTCAAAATTTGGTGGGACAGGCAAAGACTTGGCCCGACCGAGCACGTAAGCCAACATCTGTTGATAATATGAGTGACATAGCACCCATGAAAGTGGAAGCCTTGGAATCTCCATAAAACCAGCAATGTCTTTGTAGACATATCCCGTCATCCCGAGATGTTTCAGAAGCACGCAATGCCTTGAGGTTAAAGCATGTAATCATTTTACCTTTCTTTCTCGGTGACCTTCTGATGAACTTGAGTCAGAAGCCAAAATGCAAGCAATACACACACAAAAAAAACAGGAGTGAAAGGGAAAGACCGGGATGAAAACCGAGGGTTTACTCGGATGGCAACTCAACAAGCATAGCAGTAGGGTAGAGTGTAATACATGACTAAAATTGAATTGAAATTTAAATTGACTCTGCACAATAACATGTTACGAGAAGGGGAAGTAAAAGCTGTTCGAACAGCTTGAGTATCCTTAACTCCTTAGTGCACATGAACGTGACTAAAAAGTGAATGATCAAGTGATAGGGGCGGACATTTATGTCGAAGAAATTACCGAAGATTAAGGAATGGAAGACGACGAAAATGCCACATTCGTCAACCTGGCAACGGGGGGCAGACTCACCGCACGATATCAATACAAGTACGATTAGTCTTAGACATCAGCCAGCAAGGTGCGAAACCCAAGAATGTCAAAGAAAAAGTTAAGAAGGTGGTGCACATCCCCAAACTACCGACATCGACATCGTCAAGGTCAGCACCAGTGTAGTGAGCGCCATCTTCGCGGGTGCCAGTAGACGAAAAAAAAAGCGCGGAAATGACGATCTGTTCAAACTCGCACCAGAACGTCATCGTCAGCACTCCGTAACGAGCGACCACGGAGTGCTACGCCAAAATGGGGCCTATTCACATCCAAGGGAAACTTCAAAAAGTAAACGCGTCTCTACTGGGGGCGTGTTTACTGACGGATCCCTATTGTGAGGCGTTTCCCATGGGTACGCGTCACGATTGGGGCGTACGGCGCAATGCTCATAGCTTGCACTTTGTGTCACAAGCAAATGGTCTAATCTGACCAATGCGGCCGCCTCAGCCACCCTATGAACGCTTGCCCGAATCTCGCGTACCACAGCTTCCATGACTGTGGCCTCCGCAACTCCCACCAAGAACACTATTGCTCCCCCAAGTGTAACATGTGTGGTGGCGCCTACACGACCACAGACAGAGCATAGAAAGCAAGGTAAAAGATTACGTACGTGGTTTGTAGACGAGACAGGGAGCACAAATATGCAAATAACCAACTGATGCACCATGACCTCCCGTCTATCGAGAGGATCAGTCCATACACCAGGTCGTGATCGTGTGGCCAATCTCGGTCTCCCAGCAAGACAATGCACGACCACGCTCCGACAAGATCCAGACCCATGAGGTGAGCTTCCGTATAGACTAGGTGGACTGGCGGATAAGATCCAGGGCACTGCGCGGGAGGGGTTGGTAAATCACATAAAGTTCCAAAGCAATCTCAATTGATCCAATCCGTCATCCTACAGGAACTAGAGAACGCAGCTATGCGTGAGTTGACCCAAAGATAAAGCAAGAGGTGCGTGAACTCTCACGTGCGCGCGCCGCATTGAAACAAGTCACACATAAAAAAAATCGGCAGATCCCACGTACCTGGAAATAGACGTTGTGCGAAGCATGCGGAGGAAAGTGACCATGTAGCAATTTTTTTATTGAGCGACACGTCATAAAATGGCGCCAAATATATGTAGAAATCTTGCACGCACAGGCATATGTTGAAGAGTTGCAGATGTTAATATAGCCAGTTGTTTGACCTTGCGCAACGATGCCAACTGGAACATGCGTATTTGCAACACCAGAAGCTGATATGAAGCGCTAATTCTCGCGAGGATGCTGACCATGGACACTGCTACATAAATCAACTTCAGCGCATGGCAACTAACCACAATTGACGTTAACCCGACGTAATGGCTGTATGAAAGGAGTACATATGTAATGTTTATAAAATTGGGTAGGCAGCACTGCAACCACTATTGATGTTTCACGAAGATTAGCGTCTATTTGAAAAGTAGTTCGGAGACCGGGTGTAGCTCTGTGGTAAAATGCTTCATTGCCACGCAGAATGCTTGGGTTCGATTCCAGCTGGGACCCTGACGTTTATTCTTTGCATTCGTCGGCTCGACTCTGCCGTTGTCGGGTATTTCTTAACGCCCGCGTGTAAAAATTGCCCATGTATGTTCTCGTCGTTCCTGGGTAGATACTAAATGTCAATCACCTGAGGCACATACCCGCATACCAGTGGCACATACTCGCCCGTGGGTATGTGCCACTGTCTGGCAAGAAGTGTTTAATGACGTACGCGACGGGATTTTGACACTATTCATGTCTTGACCTGCGCGTCATATTCGTCAAACTATCTTACCCTCCCATGCTAATTTTGGTTCACGCCAAGTTAAGGGGGAATGGCGCCATTTAGTGACCACGAGAGCACCCAAACATAAGCGGCTAGATAGATAGATAGATAGATAGATAGATAGATAGATAGATAGATAGATAGATAGATAGATAGATAGATAGATAGATAGATACGCTCAAAGTCGCCGAAGTTCGCTAAGGAATGCTTCGCATTTAAAACAGCAGACATCGGCGAACATTGCTGACACGGTCGCACCGGCTCCGAACATACAGCCCATGCAACCAGAAGCCTACGAAGGAGGTTCCAAGAGACAGGTACGAGCAGAAAATGCATAAAAATCCCCACTGAGACACTATACACTGCGTCCCTTGGGCTCTTTTGGTGGGTGACCATTGTTTAGCAAGCCTTTTGTTCGTATACTTCCTATTTAACGTCGGTACCATTTACAGCTTGCTTCATTGCAGCTACGCTGGAAGCTGGCAAGTGCGACGCGCAAAGCTGAGGACGAAAAGGCATTTTGTGCTTTAACTAATAACTATAGTGAGTAAAAAGACAGTGCTTTTATAAGTTTCGCGCCACCGCCAGAATTACAAAATGTTTACTAGAGAGTAAATGAGGACCTGAAAGGACCGAAGATGCCTCTGCACTATGATCAGGTGGAGCTGTTCATCAGACTAAGGCGATGCCTTTATTGCCGTGCGCACGTAGTAATCGCATAAAAAGAAACATAAAGCAAAACTTGACAAACAGTGGTAGGCGTCCACTCTTATACGAACTCAAAGAAAGAAGAAATGCTCAAAAGTATAGTTGGGTATGGGTAGTTCCAAGCCTAGCGTGTGGGAACAAACTAACAATTCTTTCGTTTTAGGTGAGGTGAGTGGCCTCATTATTCGAGCTCAATTAACCAAGCGACTTAACCCCACCAATTTGAGTAGGCTGGCTATTTTCTCCTCCGTCCAGCAAGTTGTCTGGACCTCAGGTCATCCCGTTTAGAATGCCCCAGACCAGGTCCTACGCCGGTCTATTTTTCCTATGCATCGTCTCCTCGGAGGATTTTGACTGTACTTGCCCTGATTGTGGTGCGGTTAGTAACTTTGAGCATATGCTCTAGTGGTGCCCCTCGTTATGGGGCCCAAGTCGACTTCCAGAACAGGGTTGTGACTCTGCCTTACAAAGTTGAGAGTTACTACCATAACTGCGGACTGTCCAGAAAGCCCACGATGCGGCGGTGCAGCCAGGCTTCCCCGTGCCCACGTGGGAGCAGCCCACGGCGTTGCTCGAAAGGAGTAGCGTTTCTCAAGACCCAATAAAGTTGTGGGTCTGTTTTTCAATTTAGAAGCAGCCATTGACAGGAGGCTGATTCAGGAGTCAGCTAACGAGTGCGTCAAACGTTACAAGGTACAACAAGTCAACCATCACAAAGAGCGAAAACCACGCTGGCTGTAAGGAGCCTCTCTACGTTGACGTCTTTCTTGCTTTCACACCTCGGCCTATTCCTGCAATCTCACAGAGTGGGAAATGGTTGTCAGTGCCGAGGGACGTATATAGCAGTGCTTCCTCCCGAACCCTTTCTAGACTGGCCCCAATGGTGATCATTAGGGAAGCGGCCGAGCGGCTAACGGATGCGCTGATGCACGACACCACACCTCTCTCAGGGGAGTAACAGAGGAACACAGCAGCACTCTGTCCTCACATCCTACAAACAGCCTTGTGCCGTCGGATGATTACATGCATAAAGAAATCAAGCAAGGAGCTGTACACTGAATCACAATACGACAATTCACCCACCCGAAGAGAATCTAGATAGCGGTGGCAACACATCAAGTACTGGAAGCAGAAGCATGGCAATCTTTTCCTCGGCATTTTTACAAAAAATAGAGAAAGTTGTAATTTGCAGAGAGTTTGTTTATCTGATTGAGAGGAAGTGATTAGGACGCTAAGGCAAGTGCCCTCGACGTTTTTTTTTTGTTTATGAGCTCACCAAAAGAAAAAAGAAATGAAACAGGATCATTATGGTAAGTGTGACAGGAAGACGAACAGGAAGTGAATTCAAAGGAGTTTGGCTTGTTGGCGCTAGGTGTGCTCCAACCTGTTTATTTTCTTTTGTGGTACTCTTAGTTCATAAATTTTCTGTCTTTCTTCTGGTTTTTCTCTACCCGTCACATTTTGGTGGTGGTGCGGGGTACCAACATGGTATAGCGGAGCTCCACCGTGACCTACGCGTTGTTTTCTTCATGATGACAGAAGAGGCTCCTCCTGCGGCCACCGCAACGACAATTTTCTCCTTTTTGAGTTGAAATATCTGAGACGTTTCGCGGGACTGAAAATTTCAACTTTGACGGCACCTTGGTCCGGTGTAAGAATAATTTTTACACCGTGCTGGTTGGACATGCTCGAACGTACAAGCAAGAATTGTCGCTGGTGTGACATGCTTATATTTGTGAATATCCTGTTCTACTTGAAGTAACAGCAAGAATTTGGCTCTAGATACACGAAGTAGAATTGAGCAGTTTAATTCGCACGGAAAGAAAATATGCGTGCTCTGATCAGCCAATCGGCTGGTAAAAGACATCGACCAAAAGGAAACTAACACCCCGTGCTCCAGCGTTGACTGAATCCTATATCTCACTTATATACAAAATGTCTTCACCCTTTCCCGCAAAGTGGGCAACCGCGTGGAAGAGTCCTAGAAAGCGACGCGTAGCTATGAATACATGGAAGACGATGCAATGAATTTCCTTATCTGCAAGGGCTTCTACACAGTAGGCGCCATCGACCGTGTGTGACAGTCTTGAGCCCACCGAAAGCCGACGCAGTGCCCATCAGTTCGCTCGATTTGCTAACACCACAGCAACATGGTCATTCGAAGGCATACCGCCACAGGCACCGCTCACTACACTTCATGTATTGAATATGATCCTACGTGAACTCGAAGCAATGCCTCCTCCTTCCGCGTGCTTCCCTTCCTGTGATTCTAGCTTCCAAATGGTACAATGAAAATCTGTATAAAAACAGGCGACTCTAGAAAGGACTAACTACATTAACAATGCTGCAATTTGTCACAGTTGGCGTTAATTTTTGTGAGTCCAAATGGGCGCACAGTTCGAGACTTTGCGTTTGGACTGCGTTAAATAACTTGAATGTTTTCTGGTAAGCTGTCTTGAACAAGTGATCTTGCCTCGCGCAACGCAGCAGGTCTTCTGCACTAGATGAAAACGTACATTTGATACACCATATCACGAATGCACCGGAAAAGTGAAGTCAGCGCTCGTTTAGCGTAGCTAGTACAACAAATGCAAAAGCAAAACTGAAAAACAAAACATGCCATTAGCTATTGCAAGTGATGGTGAAGTCTGATAATTTTTTAGCATTCATGCTGGTCCTGAAAATTTCAGCAATGCAAGGACCACTCGTATTTGTTGTGTGTCTGCTAACTACAACTGCGCATATTTACTGCAAAGGATCCCAGCGTCTTGTGACTGTGTTTCCGAGGAAGCTTGAGTGAGTACAAACATGTGTAGACTGAATACATGCATTATAATAGCTGAGGTATTGACACTCGCTGTATCACTGTGACAGGCGAACAGAAATGATTATCATCATAAAACGGCATGCTCTCTCTTTGACCTGTTGTTCTTCTCCTTCGCCTTCATGTCCTGCTTCGTTTTCAGAAAAGCGTGCTGATTTGTCTCGCGTGAAATGCAATAACTCTGATAAACGGGAGAGTGTCGAGTACAGAGAAAGAGAAAGAAAGAGACACGAAAAACATCTTTGACGATGAAAATTCTCGTTGCGGCGAGACTTGAATCAAATACCCGTGATATCAAAGTGAGCATCGTAGCGCTTGAGCTATCAGGGCACGCTAGCAGAGGATAACATAGACTATTATAGTGTAGTAAGCAAGTATATGACGAAGGTGAGTTGGATTGAGGAGGAGAAATGAAATGCAGAAAAAAGGGAGAAAGTGAAGCATAATATAGAGATAATGACAAAGAGGAATTCAAAAGAGCAAGTCGAGAAATAGGAAAAGGGGTAATCTAGACAATGAGAAATAAATAGAGAGGAAAAAGGATAGAAGGAAACATGAAAGAAGTGAACAAAGTTTGTAGAGCAAAGGAGAGAAAAAGTGCTGGAAAGACGAAGAAAGAGCTTGATAGAGAGATACTAGAAGAAAAAAATAAGTGTAAATTGGGGAAAATTGGATGAAAAGGAGAGAAGTGAGAAGAATAAATCGATAAAGACATAAAATAAAACCTAAAGACAAAGAAAGAACTCAGCTCCGTATTTCCCTGAGGTTTGGAACCAACAGTGCATAGATCCCAATTTTTTGTCATTTTTTATCAATTGTGGCCTCGGGATTTCTGTGAAATTTTCTTGTTGGCCTGTGCAACGCCTAGTCTGATCTGTCTGTTTAGCATAAGAGTTTTGCGCTTGACTAAACTTTTCATCATAGTCACAGCATGATCCTATAGTTAGTGCGCTGCAGAACTGTGTCCACGCCCAACTTGCCCTTTCTCGAGGGAGCCCAAATAATGTTTCATCTGCCCTATATTTCTCTTATAGTTTCACCATCTGACCTATAATCAGCACCTCTCGTTTTGTTTCTCATATTCTGGTATACATTTTACTGTTATAACTGCCCACCGCTAACTAGCTACTCTCTCATCATGCGACCTCTTCTTACGGTGAACTTTAAATAGGCTGCTTTTGTTTTCGCTTCGATGAATTCTTTTCTTATGTCTCGTTGCTACCGCCGTCATGCTTCTTTTCAATTTGGCTGCACTGATGAAGTGTTACATTGGCTGCTTGGAAGCGTTTAAGACGACTTTTGTGTAAGAAATAGCTGAAAACTACAGAATGACAAACTAGAGTGGGAAAAATGAGATTTTATGCCTACATATGCAGCAACAATTGTAAAAAACGCAAGATGCAAGTGCATTGAGCAATAAACCAAGCGTGGCTTTACCCACGGAAAACATGGCGTAATTGCTTCTACTGACTTTCTACCTGTCTACTTTCTTGAACACCAGATATTAGCACGAAGAGTGCCGAGTCCATTTAGGAGCACAAAACGACGTGACCGTGCCCGGGTACTTGAATGTAGGGGTTTGTTCATGGCGATAAAGCTTTCTTCCCTGGCTTCTAGTTACCGTAATTAGATCTGACTTGGCGTCCACAGTGGCTGGTTTGAGGTCATCCATCAATTAGGCGCCATGACGGTTTCATCCAGTGTGCTTTTCTAATCGTGTACGTGCCAAACTCCAGGTTGGTTCGTTACGTGTGTCCTTGCATGAAAAATTTGTAGGGCATATATATGAACGAAACAAGTACCGGCTAAAGCTTTTCTCTCGATCTTGAGACTGAAATAAATTGTGCACCGACTCACGCAATCTGCCGTACTTGTCGAATGGTACCTGTGTGTATGTGATTCCGAAAGAAGGCTTAGCTAGCACGTCAAATATTTCATAAAATGGCGGAGGAAAAGCAGCGGCGAAATACTTTGAATATATGCCACACGAACACAGTGCATAAAAAGTGCAGCGCTACAAAGAAAAAAAAAACTAGAGGAGACCAATAAGTTGAGCACCAATATTTTGAGTCAACTGCGACGGCTGGACATAAGTGTACACTTTCAAATGTATTTTTTGTCGTTCCTGGCACATTCAGTGGGACAGCCAAGTAGGTATTTCTTGTCTACGTTTCACGCACATCAGGCCTCGCTTCAGTACTTTTGTCTCACCGATGAGACGAAAATTTCCCGGGAAGGATACGGCAACATCGAAACGACGTGCGTAGCTTCAACGCTGCACAAAACGCTCTCACCGAACACATCCGAATGATAGACCATCGCATCCATTTCTACGCCGCTTGGATCATCGACAAAGAAGATAACCACCCATAAAGGCAGTTCTTAGAGCCCGAAATTATTCAAACACTTGAAAACATTAGCCACTCAACTGGGACCTTACCGAATATATACTTGCATGGTCTACGGAACCAGTGGAAAAAATACCGCAGCAACGAGATCCGTGGGAAGGAAGACGACGGAGAGGGGGACCCAACCAAGAAATGGCGCTAGCTTCGGAGTCGGCCGAACAGTCACCCCTCTCGAGAAAGAACCGAAGTAGTCTCGGGGCGTTGGATTCGTTCGTAGTTCTTGAAGTTTAACTTTAGAAACATTGAACCAAAAGTGGCTGATTGATTCATACGCGGTGTTTAACATCCCAAAACCACCATACGATCATGAGAGACGCCGTAGTGAAGGGCTCCGGAAATTTCGATTAAAAGTTGCTTGAAAGTTTGTTTTATTCTTCTAAAATTTTCACCCAGCCACGCAGATCTATGTTGAGTGTGTTCACCTTTAAAAAAGAACATAAAAACACGTTGATTGTGCAACTTCTTGCTTTCGTGTATTTTGGACAGTAATTACTAATAATATTCTCGCTGCAGTAACAGAGTCTGCTGATATTCTTATGTGTGTGTAGTTGAAGCTGCAGATAGTGGAACTCGCCTCCCGACCACGCTGATGAGTCAAGGAGTGAACATTAAGACGCCATTGGCGTGAATATACGACGGCCATGCATCGACTACATGCAAAGCAGAACGCTTTTTTTATGTAAGCTAAAAAAATATACCGAGATGATTTCGCACGACTGACATCGGTACGATGTGCATGAGTTGCCGATTGTTTTCAGTAAAGTGGTCAGCGTGGCACTTGCTGTCCTTTGGACCCGCCGCAATATCTGTGTTTCTCTGATGATCGAAGCTGTGGCAAACTTTGCACTAAACATAATTGACCAATGAAGACGCGAATGGTGCGTGGACACAGGTCTCATTACGCGAGTGACCATTTCTAACCCCATGCGGGCAACAATACTGCACGGAGTGCCTAGTGTTTGTAATCAATCGCAATATTGATTAGGCACATTAGGAAGCTAGAGTCATTAAAGACGGACCAATGTAGAACGACCAGCACTTTTTGTACGTCAACATTAGTTTTTCCTATTTATTTATTACAATGACTTTTTTACTATGGCAAAGTAGGACCATAGATAGGAGCACATGGACACCAACGTTGAGTCGGAAAGCAAATGTACTCACAACAACACGCTGCGCCAGAACAGGAACACGCAGCAACCATGGAGTTTCTTGAAAAGGTAGACAAGTATGCAAGAATTACGGATTTATTTTTAAGGCTTTCGTCCATCTTACAATCACTTTGTAGTGGCAAGAGAAATAATTATTAAACTGATCATCAATATAAACAAGTGAGATTTTGTGAAAAAGAACCTTTCGAAACACAATTAGAACACTCACCTACATTGCGGTCGTTGTCACATCTCCGTCATTACACCAACATACACAGTATGAACAAATATATCTCGGGAATAATTTGCAAAATTTATTGCACTCATACGGCTGCAGTATAGTTGTTACCGCACTGCAATGTCCATTGTAGTTAGGTGCATATATATAATATATATATATATATATATATATATATATATATATATATATATATATATATATATATGATCACGTTGCCTGTTCAGTTTATCAAGCATATTCTTTTGACCATTTCATTGAATGGTTACGCATCAGCTCTAACTTCATCAATTAGGATACAGTATTTGGTGTAACTTTAAGAGACAAGAAGAGAGCAGAGTGGATTAGGGAACAAACCGGGGTTAAGGATATCATAGTTGAAATCAAGAAGAGGAAATGGACATGAGCCGGAATGTAGCACGTAGACAAGATAACCGCTGGTCATTAAGGGCAACTAACTGGATTCCTAGAGAAAGCAAGCGGGTTAGGGGGAGACAGAAGGTTAGGTGGGCAGATGAAGATTAAGAAGTTTGTGGGTACATATTGGCAGCAGCATGTACAGGACCGAGTTGACTGGTGGAACATAGGAGAGGCCTTTGTCCTGCATTGGACGTAGTCAGGCTGATTATGATGATGATTATTTGGACACTGAACTACGTCAGCTTGCTCAGCTTGCTTTTATGGGAGGATTTATGGTCAGCCCTGTAGCTGGTGTAGTGTCCTACAGTGTAGGGCTGCTGCCACAAAAGTCGAGAGACCGATTCCGGTTGTGACAGTCAACTACAGTGCCCCCCCCCCCCCTCTGCGAAGAAATATTCTGGTGCATACTGCTGCGCTGCCTATGCCCGCTTTCATAAAATGTTGAGCTCGTTATAAGCATACTTGCTGCAGCCTAACTCGGCTCAATAAAGCTGACAGAGGAAGAGTGCCTGCACTGATACGCATTGCTCCACGCAATGGCGTGAGGGATCTTGTACATTCCGGAAGCTCGTTATCCAACCACACAAAGAGATGGTCGAAGGGGATTGGGGGAAAGGGGACGTGAAACCGGAAGCACTGTACAGACATCTCCCGCATGCAAAGCCGCCTGCGACTGACGCTACGCGCTTGTTAGTGAGCACCGCTTTATCTTCCAGAGGAGAGCTTGCGGACAGAAGCATAGGCTTTCAGCAGTCGGCTTAATTAGGTGGGACTCTGCAGGAAAACGGAGCAGACTTTTGGCAATGCCGATGCTTGGTTGCGCACGAGGCCCTCTTCACTGTTCAAGAGCATTTGCTTGCTTGCCTCACGTGTTATAAACGCGGCTCCTTTGCTGCGGTCATCATGATTTCGCAAGAGAAACGGGTACTTGAGGAGCACGACTTGCTTTCGTATTTTACGATGTCTGTGACGGAGGGATTACCTACGTTTTCAACGCGAAAGTGTTTTATGCAAGGGTCCACCACGGCTACGTGACGTGTTTCCGTCACGAATATGACATCATAGAGTATTAACTAACAGATTGCAAAGAAAGAAAAAACAACGAGAAGAAAAAGTTTCGCAGCGGAACAGCGAAACAGCGACCTCGCGTTCTTCTGCGCGTGACGCTAACCACTACAAGACAGAGTGACCCTTCTGCAACTTGATAACGACGAGCCGTTTATATACCTTATGTACCACTGGCACTCCACAGAACTTGGAAACTTCAGCGCGTTTTAGTAATCAGTAGCGAGATGGCGCGATAAGCGCGCGGTGGGCGCGCGCGATCTGAATGTCATCGTGCCGCGCCACCCCGCGCGTCTCTATGCGCGCGTGCTTAAACATGGCGTGGTCAAAGTGCGTATAGATGTTCTCTTGCGTGCCGGCTCCCTCACGCGCGCGCTTATCTTGGAATTCAAGTGCTTTAAATATCTTGTGCTTCCACCGCAAGTCTACTTTGAGGTTACAGTAGTTAAATAGAGTACGGACGCCAATTCACTCACTGCCTTGGCCATGGTTACGAAATGAGCGCGCTGGTCCCACACGAGGAATGTTGACCGTTGTTGGTCCACGCTCGTCCTGTGTTTACAGATTTCGTGCATGCCTTCTGATTGAAGTGTGGGCTGCAAGTTTCGAGCTGCTTGCAGTTTTTCACGTGAAATTTCAATTTGTTACGGCAGAATTCATTCGTTCGCCCTTGTTGTGAAACATTGAACAACGAATGCTCAACCACCTCTGCGTAGATACGTTTCACTTTCGTGTTATACCAATTCCTAAAACGAGGGTTCAACCACATTTTCGTTAGGGGCGACGCTTATTAGGACTGAGCCTTGTTGTATGTGATGCTTCATAAAACCGAAACCAGAACGGGACACTTGCATAACGATAACAAAGCACGCGTGTAAAAAAAAAAACCTTTTTATGTGTGCACCAATTAAGTATAGGAAAGCACAATGCATGATCACCTGCGCCATTCATCTGTCCGTCCGTCTATTCATGCATTTGCACGTTCATCTCTCCACTCGTATGTCCGTCCGCCTGTCCAATCATCTCTGCTTTCCGCTGTCTGTCCATGAGTGCGTCCATCTTTTCGTGCAACTGTTTGTCTGTGCCTCCGTCTATCCGTCCTTCTGGCCATCCATTCGTGAGTCTGTCTGTCCGTGCACCTGTCTCTCCATGCGTACATTCGGATGTCCATCTGTTTGTCCGAGCGTCCATGCATCCGTTTGTAAATCCACCTGTCCATCCACCTAGCTGTACGTCGCCTGTCCGCCCTTTATACCAGTTGGCGACTTCAACGTAAATTTTATAGACCTAAGCACTTAGGTTCACCCACTCGTCGTCATTCACTTCATGAATATGTGGGAAATTTTTTCCCTCTTTCAGCGCCGGTTTATGAAACAATCACTGAGGACACGTTTGAAACTCAGAGAGCAGATTTGACTGATCAGAAAGGAAGTTCGTGGGTTTATCGTAAGTTTGAAGGAAGCATCTTGAAAATTTGATGTTTCTTGGTCAATGGGCAGGACGTTTTTCTTCTTAAATTCTGCCATGAATATTTTTGTGTTTTAGGGTAGTTTTTGGGCTCTTCAAACAGCCAGCGAAGAAGAAAAACAAAAGAAAAAGACACCTGTTTCGACCTTGCAAATGAGGCTCATCCAGCTACGAAAACCAGTATTGTACGTGTCATTCATAGAAAACAGCACCCATGAGGTTTTGATAAGTTTTCTTTTTTTACCTTTTTTGTTTTTTTTCTTTCTGTGAGGCCTTGAGCTGCAGAACGAAACGGTGTTTCTGTACGTGACCGAGTGGTCTTGCCCGACAACGACATTGTTTTCTTTTTTTAACAAGGTACCACTTTCTTGAAATCATTTTCGCTCCATCGGAAACGCTGCTACCCCTTTTCGTAATTGATGTCCCACTTTTCAAATTCGTTGAAGTGGTCTGCGCTTTTTTACGAACTTGACTTTTTTGAAGCAGCATTCGCTACGTCAGTAAGTTGTGCGTGTGGAGTTGTGCGCAGCCGGGTTCGACTGTCGCCGGTGCTTCAGGACCCCATGCCCTGGGTGCTCATCCCGGTCGAGCGTTACAAGAACGCCTGCAAGTCGTCATGATGCAGCGCACTCACATTCGAGCTGAAGCCAGCAAGCTATATGAAAACGCCTGTTCGCACCATAGAATGGACGCTACAATGACGGACATGACTCCACATTGCCCGGTGCTACGGTCATCACAACGACGGTGTGCGTGACTGCTGTCGCTGAGAACTCTGTAGAGTGTGAGTGAACTGCCTTGAATACTGAAAATGAGACTTCGTATAACAGAAAACAAACTGTATTGTAGGCTTTTTATCATTTTAACGACGTATCACCGAGATGTTCTCTTGTGTCCTCGTTCTTCCTAAATAGATGTTTTAGGCGCGAACCTCTTAAAGGGGCCCTGCAACACTTTTTGAGCATGGTCAGAAAACTGCTGCCGATCGTTAGTAGAGGCTCCCGTCAACACGCGAGCCAAATATATAGCGCCGCACGTGGCCTGTAATTCACAATAAATTATCAAAGTCAGCTTTCTCCTCTCCACAAATCACGGAAAATAAGCCCAGTAAGCGCATATATCATCCATTGGCTGATTTGAACATGGCGTGGTCGGTTGTTACAGAGGTCGCTGCGAGAGGCCGTCACTGGTCCACGCGTGCGTGCGCGATCACACTGAAAAAGCTTCGTACTCGAAAAAAAAAAGAGAAAAAAATGCTCAAGTTCACAAGACGCAAGTGACGGTTTTTCTTTGCCCCTCCCAGCCTCCCTGCTCAGCCTTCAGCGCTTTCGTCGGGACGAGAGGAGAGAGAATGTGATTACAGCGCGTGACAAAACTTCGTAACTCCGGTCGTACTGAACGGATTCTTGGAATTTTTGCACCTTTCAATACGTGAAATAATACGCTTTTCCAGTAAGTTAATTCCATGGTTACTCGAAAAAAATGTTTCAAGTCACCTTTAAGGCGTCGATCCCTTGTATGTATGTAGTAGTACGTAGCCACATACCTGCTCTAGAGCGGGTATGTACGTGCCACAGGGGATGCGAGATGCATGGGAGATGGCGGTACTTAGAGTGTTCACTAGATGGACGCATGAACGGACGGACAGAGAGACTAGCAGACGGACGGACGGATGCATAGACGCGCAGACGTACGAACAGATGGACGCATGAACAGACAGACTGACATATGGATGATTGGACTCACGGACGGACGCATGGACAGACGGATGGACGCACGGATGGTCACGCGGACGGACGGAAGCAAGAACGAACTGACGGACGGAAGCACGGACGGGCTGACGGGTGCGTCGCCCCACTCATCATCATTGACTCCGTGGATATGCTGTGATTTTTTTCAAGTTATCGAGCTGTCTTGAGTCCGTCTGATCACGTGGGCCAATTTATTAAGCCCCTCACTTATCACAGGCATACAATGTCCTGCCAGCAACCGTTGGTACCACAATTCCTTTTCTACACTGTATCGCATGTTGACGTTGTCACCTGAGGAACCTCACCGTAGGTGAAAGTGGTTTTCTTCTGCACGCGCCAATGACCTGCAGCTACTAGCTGAAGTATGCGACAGGTTCTTCATGTTCACAAGTCATACCAGACGCTGTTGAATTGCACAGATTTTTGAGGAAGGACGTTGACGTGTAGTTCACGATGTGTTCAGTGACGATGATGTCATTGAAAGTGTCCGCAAAGAATATGAGAGTGTCAACGAGGGTGACGAAAACCAAAAACAAAAAAACACGATAGACTCCTAAGCTCAGGCGATGTTGTAGATGTCTTTGACATCATTTGTGCTTTCATCAGCACCCACGACGACGACGAAATTATGTAAAACTTATCATGCTGTGAGGCTCGAGCCATAAAGCTTCTTCAAATCAACGTGAATCAGGGAATTATGATAAGTGACTTCTTTATTAGAGAGAATATCAATGTTGTGTCACATTATGCAATGAGAAACAGTGATATGCGAAGCACAAACTTTGTTCGCTGAAATTTGAAAAATGGAAAACCACATTTCTATCGAGACAAGATTTGTGGCCGTGCAGCTGTGTTCCTCTTCCCTGGCACTTTTAATGAATGTCTCACGCCAAACAGCAGTAAAAAGTTTGACAAAATAAATATACCAGGCAACGTTCATGGAAAACAAACGGTGACTTGGCGAACAAGTAAGGTTTTCGAATAAAAAACGCTCCGTTGGCTGTTTTATTTTCGAGGAAAAACGTGAGTGCCGTTGTCCACGTCTGATGTATGATAAACGAGTTTCGCGTAAGGCACGGAAGTAAGTTGGACAACCGGAAAGTCATCATTCCACTTGGCGGCAAGAAAAACGTAAGATGAAGTGCGAATAAGCATAGTAATATAAAAAGGGCAGCTGAAACGCAATAGCAAACAAACAAACGGGAAACCACTTGAGCAAAACTTTCAACCAGAACTTGTGATGTATTTTTCTTCGTTAAAGAACTTTCCCAAATGGCTTCCATTTTATAAGCTGAACCTTGGTCCAAAGCTTTAAAATCAAACCGTATGGTATTCAAGAAACAATGCCAAAATAAACTTGTTTGCGGACATGTCTCATCACGTCAGTTTTACTCATACCAAATGGGACTTATTATTAGAACTTATTATAAAAGTTATAAAACAATATCAATAGTAAGCTCTCAATTCTGGACCGCTGTTTTCAAGACGAGAGATTTGAAATTTCGCTCTCTGCATCATCTGCCTATTATAAGTCCATTTCTGTCTTAAAAACAAATAGATGAATGTTAATAGCAAAATGGACATTTTCGGTGTTTTCCTAGGCACCAGAATATTCAATGTAGGTGTGGACAATAGGGAACACTTAGAACCAGATAGCAGAGTCGCGATATATTGAAAATGTTGAAACTCACGTTTCAAGGATACAGGGTAATGTACGCATGCGCTCCTTCTCTTAACAGTCGACAAAAAGCATTACACTGCATGGCGTAAACAAAATACATAAGAAGGATAAGCGCGACTGAAAACAGAGGCTTGGCTGGTACAAGCTAAAATGGCATCGCAAATACTGCATGTCTGCTTGACCATTTCAATAAATTAAGAACGAAGCATGAGCTTAGTGACCACTCTCGAAAACATAACTTTTTTCATTGTACTTAATAAAATAGAGATTTACCGCTTTCACGCCCCCAAAAGTTTGAGGTGTGGCAGCAGCAAGAGGATGTGGGGTAGGTTTCCCCGAGGAAAAAAACTCGGTCCAGTCGTTCACTTGACGCATTAACGCTCTGAATCTGTTCACGCTCACATCAGAGCTTCCCTGATACTCGAGCTTGTATCGAGAGGTGGCTCTCTTTAGACGCAAAACCAAATAACTGTAACGTCTCCATATGATCGTTTTTTTTTACATTGGCATCTAAACAAAAGAAAACAGCCATACACCTTGCATAGTAGATAAGCGCTAAGGCTATAAGCTACCAATAAAAAAAAAGACGACGGCAGATCTCTGCAATATAACTAGTACGCCTGGAGAACGTCGCAGCCAGTACTAAAGAAGTTACACTAAAATTACACTAAAGAACAGCCACGCTTGATGATACTGGCATGAATAGACCTCTTGAGCGAGTACGTGAGCTCGCAGTGCCCTGAAGGGCTCTTGAAAGCACCGTAAATCCAGGTAAAAGCTCCTTTAGCACAACACTTTGTAAATATCCCTTCTACTTCAGAGAAAGTTGCGCGAAGATGGCGCATCAACTCGAAGGATCTTCAGCCACTATTTTTGTGGTATGCTCTGTCGCTGTGAATTTCCAATGCAAAGTATCTCTTAACATCGTTAATTTTAACTGGATAAGCATAGCTTGGGTCACATCCAAGTAGTAGTACATTTTTGTGAGTTATAATGTTTTATGTGAAATCTTTGTGCAAGCCCTTTATTCAGTATGAACAATGACCTCACCGAGAATACCTTTATTTATTTCCCGACCATCATTCCCAAGTAACCATAGGTTCTTCTCAGCGTTGTTTTGCCACATTGCTTTTTATAACAACATATACTTACAATATGGTGCCTGCTGTGTTGTGTTAAATGTGATTCGGCCTTGCAGAACAGCTACATTACTAAATGGACAGTCCATCTAGAGCACAGCATGGTCAGACTGGGCGCATGTTTCTTTTGTTCAGAAAAATAATATTCCCGCAAGGGGCTACAACAGAGCCGATGGGCACCCAGGTTCTCCTTACGTTGCCAGCTTTTTACCTTTTCACCTGTCTCTTTCCGACCACTTGCTATACTATACTGCTTTGCACTGTGCTGTAGCGTGCGAAAATATAATATATTATACTACACTATACGTTAAATGACTCCAATTCCTGTATTTTATGCACCGAACAGTTCAGATGGCCGGGTTCTCGTATGCCGTCGTCGTATGCAATCGTAGCCTGGTGTCACGTGGCAAAAACCGTGAATAGCATAACCATCCGTTGCGGAGAAGGTGAAGTCTTCTTTTTGTTTATCGAAGGTCTTGATAGTGAATATCAAAGCCATTTGTGGCAGATTGAGCACGCTCTCGCGTCGAGGATAGCTCTTATTCTTATTTTCTATTGAGCTCCTCGATGATGATAGGTGTGCAACTCTACGAGGCGCTCCGGTTGTCGTAACTTGCGAATGCTGTCATCGCTCGGTGTAACTTGTGCAGACCCATGAATGAAAATGTTAAAAGATAAAGCAAGCGAAAAATTGAAGTTGAGAGAAAGAGAGGGGGAAAATAAAAAGAAAGTTTGAAAGAGAAAGAAAGAGCTAGAAATGAACAAAATAAAGTAGAATAACGAGAAAAGCTGCAGAAAGAAACTTGATGAAGAAAAATGACGTAAGAGAGCAGAAAACGCACTAAAAAAAGAGAAACCAAAGAGAAACAAAGACGGCTGCTGAGCTTCGCACTTCTTGCGGGCTTGGTACATCTATCGGAAAGATGCTCGCATTTCGTTCTGAGACGCCTTTGTTTCCGGCATATCACGTGGCTTGTAATTTTCATCTTTTTTTACGCGGTGCCTTTCTATCCGTTTTTGTCTATATCTGAGGGAAACGACGTCTTCAACTGCTTCGTTGTGAAACTTCAAATGCCGCATACGTGTCCTGAAATTGGGCGAACCCCACTCACTATTCAACACGCTGGTTCACTAAATATTACCAATGAAACACATGGGGGCACACACCGATTCGTGGACGCACTTTGCAGCTACTCTTTGAGAACCACCTGTATCAAGTACTTAGACGGGGATGGAGCTTGTTTTCAATCTACCACACATCGGCAGATATTGGATTATTAACTTTGTTGTAAGAACAAAAAAAAAACGCGAGGCCTGAACGGCAGGCGCAGCACAGGCACAGCAAAAGCTAGAAGAGCGGCCTCTCAGCGCCTTTTTCAAAACACTCATATGGTAACTACTGCAAACACACTTGCTTGATACCTACTAGGGCATTATTATTACATTTTTGGGGTAGTAGGCCGGCATTCGCTATGCTATTTTTCGTCATTTTTTCTGAAAAGCGTGATATCAGCCAAACAGTTGCAAGGAATTGTGTGCAAATTGTTCAAGCAGTGACTGACGATGATTAGGAATTATAGCTGAAGGGAACATGCAGTTATTAGGGGAAAAAGAAGAAGCTTTTGTAATGGGTTGGAGTATTGGATGGCCCAATCGTTACGCTATTCGCATTGTGCGATGACTGGTTCTTCTTTCGCTGTTTTGAAAAGCTTTATATATAGTAATAACGTGATTGCTTTCCCGACATCAAGCATTCCTAAGGCAAGTTTCGCAACAAGTTACAAGCCTGCCTAAGGCAACCTAGCCGACAAGTCACAAACAACTGGCAATACTACAAGTAGACTTATCGAAAGCCTTCAATCGGGTTCACAATTCTTTTCTGTTTTTTTTTCTCGAACATGTCAACGTTGTTTCCACTATATTAAAAGGTGTGAAACTGTGCTACAATGAATGTTCGACCCGTTTAAATGTTAATAGCTATCGTTCGAAACCCGTGTTTCCTAACTAGTCTGTGAAACAGGGCTGTCCGTTGTCACCAATGCTTTTTGCTCTTTACTTAGAGCCACTGGGCTTAAGTGTAATTTGATCTAGTATCGTACGCGGTTTCATTGCTTATGAGAGTGCGGTAAAGGTATTGGCGTATGTGGATGACCTAGCATTCTTTGGACAGATCTTTCTATCTGCCATCCCAACTTTTCCGCTCCGATGCGGCACTGTTATGCCGCCTTTGGTTGGGTGTTGCATTTACAAAGGTGTACGCCTTTCGCATTGGTATAACAGACACTCCTACATGCGACTACTGCGGAGCTGATAGACCATCGAACACGTCCTGTGCAGCTGCGCTTGCTACGAGACACAGCGATGCCAGCTCCGGGTGGTTTTGAATGAACTTGACCCCTGACCATTTTGTGTGCAGAAGATACTAGGACCTTGGGCATCTGCCTCAGTTGCGCAGAAAGCGACTAAAGCACTGCTACTTTACTTAAAGTCAACAAACCTGAGCAACCGCCTGTAGACTGTGTGTGCTCTCCGAGTGTGCTCGTGATTGTGTGTACCTTCTCATCTCTCTGCAACCTCTTTTCTCCCCTTCATCCCTTCCCCAGTGCAGGGTAGCAAACCGGATGTGCGTCTGGTTAACCTGCCTGCCTTTCTTTGCATCTTTATCTCTCTCTCTCTTTATGGTATTAAAACGGTGATGTCAACAATAGAATTTAGAAGAATTTCAGGGGCGCGAAGGAACTTTGCTAAAAGCTTGCGACTGTGGTTTGGCCCATGAACATATAAACCAACCCTTTTTCACGGTATAGAAATGTGTTGTGTTCCGCCAGAATACCTAGGCGTTCCAAAAAATGCATATCAATTAAGTGCACATTATTGAAAAGAACGTGTACCTACCCTAAAGTGCTTTGTCCAAACGTTCATTCTTCATAACCTCCCAATCATTGGCAGAGCTGAAGCGTGCAACCTGTTTTTGGCAACAAAAATATTCTACGTTCTGCAAATAATTTGTTGGTCGAGGGCTTACATACAGAAATTTCACCGTATATTTGCTACCTTTATTTGGTCATCAACCAATGAACCGATGAGGCGAGACAATGTTTTTAGACCTGTCTGCACAGGTGGTCGTGGGTTGGTACACCTATTTATTAAAAATTCCGCCATATCCACGAAGTGAATGATGATGAGTGGGCGAAGCTCCGGAGGTAAACCTGGTAAACCATGAATCCTCTGTACATTTTGCCCACTCGATTTTATTACATCGCTCCCCCTAGCGTACGTCGCCGCACTAAATCGAACGATTGCCTTCAACCAATGACACGCGCCATATGTGACATCATTCCTATTTTATAAGATCTCGCGTCTTTCATCAACTACAAGTACCGCTTTCTAGTTTATAACATCTTGCATCTTTTCATCATCAGCTACAAGTACCACCATCTAGTAAACACTACAAGAACTAAACGAGAGGTGGCTACATACAGGAGACGGTACCGCCATCTAGTGAACACTGCAAAAACTAATCTAGAGGTGGCTACATACAGGCTACAGGGGACGCACAGCCCACGCCCTAAGGAGCTTCGCCCCTAAAACGTCGTGTGGTACTTTTCCTATTTTCGTGACTGTGCTCATACATTGCTTCGAACATTCTTGCAAGTGAATTTCGCAGATGTTTTACCAAATTTAGTGGAATCTACTAGTTTTGCATTGCCTCCATATCTGCAAAGGTTCTTGCGTGAATATACGAATCAGTGCGTTTCATGAGAGCCGGATTCTCCAATGAGTACTTGTTCTCTAGCTCAAGAAAACACCTACATTATGCTATGTTCGATGTAATCTTTCCGACCCCACTTTACTGCTCACTATATATTGGATTTTCTGGTCATGACTTGCTAACGCGTATAACAAAAATGCCTATTTCACCCATAACCAAGACATGTTTTCACAAAGTGCATACAGAAACAATAGCTGTAAAAACCTGGTTAAACACAAAAGACATATTTGTGTGCTCAAATAACTTCCACCTCTGTGAAGTTCCAGAAACAATACAACATTGCTATATTAGTTGTAAGGATGACATTATTTTTTGCAACATCCTGCAGATGGCTTTAAAAAACGCCTGGATATAAATTCTCATAGCATCTGTTATCTTGTACCACCCAAATGTAACTACGTGACAGTTGACATGCTGTTGTTAATGGGCATGTATAGTTTATAGAAAACTCGCATGTGAGACAGGCCTGTGAAACCAATGGTGTCTTCACGATGCCACTTCGTGCTAATGACTGTGCGGCTAAGAGACTTTTATGACCAACTGCAATTTCAGCCGGACTTGTATGCTGAGTTCATGAAGTGTGCTACTCAAATACTGCTTTAGACAATCTGTTTGTATGAGATTTACTTTGTAACGTCGATTGTTCATTTGTGGACTTGACCCTATGTATGCTGTATGCTGTGTATATATGTAAGCCACATTTGTATCAAATTCCTTGGAAGAAAACAAAATGGCGTAGCTCAGTGGTAAAATAATGGGCTGGCACCTACCGGACCCGGGTTCGAGCCCCTCTGTGTCGTTGGTGCTAGGTGTTTTTTTTTTCCTAATTTCACACGGTGTGGTTACGGACACCGGTGGCGACGGTGGAGATTTGCGCGTGACTCGAGTTGTGATCACATAACAGCTTTCGCTGTAAAGACGTGGGTCCAAGTTCCAGAAATGCGCTTTTGAAAAGAGCATTTCGGGTCGTAATTAGAGCATTTGTTAAGCCACATTCAGACTGCTGTCGCGTCTATAATAAGTGTCGTATCACGTTAGTGCATTATCTTCCGTGTGCCTAGCTAGCGACTACGTATGTTCACATTGTTATTTTCACTGCGATTAGTTTTTTTATGACGCACCAATCACTACTCTAAATGTCCATTGCGTACTCGCTCCAGATATTGCAGCCCGGAAGAGTTCGCTTGCTTGATTATGCATTCGCTGGTTTGGCTAAACGGTAGACGTGACATGCGCTTTCATTCATGTTCGTCACCTCTGCAATCTAGTCCGGCAAACTAACTGCACAGAAACGCTACTCTATAGTTTCAAGACGCGCAAGAAAACGTGGGATTCTGGGAGGCCGGAAATTAAGTGATCGGAGCGTGAAAACCGAAACTGCTTTGTCCATTGACCGTACGTAAGGGTCGCATCACCATTTGTCGGAGAGGTCGCGAGCCTGGTAACATTCACGTCCCATACGTTACGTTCTTTACTCTAAGTGCAACAACGGATGAACAAGTTCATTACGTCGCGTGCGTTTACGCTTATGATCTTTACCGATGATCCATACGCAGCGCACGTGGTATGAACATGTCATTACGTTTCTTCTTCTACGGTTACTGAGCATACCCTTAGAGAGGTGGCGGCTCGAGCTAGTTTTGGTAAGTCGTGATGATTTCAATAGCGCGAACCGAAGACTTTCACGTGAATTAACAATTGTTATAGCATGAAGTGAGGACAATCTTTTTTGTCTCCGTGTCCTAGTCCTAAGTCTTCTCTATTGAAGTCATCATTTAACATGTCTATCTTCGTCTTATACGCACTTAAACTCATTAGTTTCATATTTTCGCGCGTAGCGAAAATGTTACGCTGCTCCAGATCTCAAGAAAGCCAACTAAATCTAAAACCAGCAAAGGATAGTGTGTTCTTGAATTCGGCCGATTTCGCTTGGATGGCCAAGCCATGCAGTGGATAACAATAAACAAACATGCACAGACACTTTTCAAACGTGTGGTTTTTTTGGATATATAACTGAGTACTTCAAAAAAACATGAACTCCAAAAACATAGGGTTTTTATACGTTCTGAAATTTCACAGCTACAACCTCACTTGTTTGATTACTTTCATTGAAAGCACATAATCGCCATGGCAGTTACCTGTCATTGGTCACAGCATGCTTTATGTGACGTTGTTGCGGCGTTTTTCTAATGTGTTGGAAAAGCGTTGGCCGCGTTGTCATGCTAACATCTTTTTTTATTTCACAGCACTTCAGACCCTCTTTGATGAGTACATGCATAAGTTCGCTGAACTTGATTACTCAAAAATTGAAAAAATAACAACGAAAATATATTACTACGTGCCATTGCATGGAGTTGAAGAAGACAAAGCAGATAGACTGGGGCGAGCTAATCTGTGTGGCTGGCACTGCTCGCTTAACCGGTTGTAAATACATCGGTGACTACCCCTCCAAGTCGGTCTCCTTCTCGTGACAATACATACACAAAAAATTATGCGCACATACAAAATAAACAAGGGAAACGCAAAAATTATATAGTGAACAAAGTGTTCATATAAACAGAGAAATAACATTATAATAACTAGGCGGGTACATGAGGTTTGCATATGAAGTATTGTTTGGACACGCCCTCACGGAACTAAATAAATGCTTCCACATCATAATAAATATTTTTATTATTGAATTTTAACTTCTGAATGCTTCTGACGAATTTATAGAAAGATTATTTCAATAATATTTTAGGTCAGTGGCCCCAAAAACAGACGCCCGTTGCCAATAAATACCAAACAGGTGAATGTTTTTCTTAGTCATTCAGATCCCCTGTATCAGACCCCCTATAGCAGGCTCAACAGTGCACGCATGTCTATTGTGTTAGTATACGTGGCCGGTAATACTGCAACACCGAATGTATCCAAAGTCTGTGGTGATTGCACTCAGCCCAGCGGTATAAGCAGTTGTATAAACAGCACAAGACTTGCCCCCTCCTTCCTGTAAAAACCTATTGGTCTTGTAAATTGTGATGGGCTTGTTAGATCCCGCTTGTGTGCATAAACAGGGTAGGTTCAACGACAGACACTCCTGTAAAGCCTGTTTCGACCTTTAGGCTTGTGGGCTCTGCGCAAAAGCAATGCTAATCGAAGTACTCACACATAAAACTGCTCCTGTAAAGCGAGCTTTGTCTGTTAAATATTGATGTCGTGTGACGAAGCAACAATGATACATTTTTAGGTGCTCCTGTAAAGTGTCGTCTGTAGAAAACTGGGCTTCAGTTTAAAATTTCAAGGAGCTCGACCAATGAATCTGTGGTATAACGTGATAAGATCAAGTGATTTATTCACTTATTTATTCACTTACTTTTAAGCATTTCTTTTAGAACCAAAGGCACTTTGAGCAGTTTCATCTATCTTTTCAGTATCTGTGAATACGGATACATTGGCGAAATGGGCAATTACAAAAGAAGGCTCCGGGAACATTTTAATGACGTCAAGAACAAGAAAGTAGCTTCTAATGTCCTCGCAGAACATGTTGCGTCTGCTGGGCACGCTATCGACTGGGATAAAGCCTGCATCATTGCCACGCAAAGAAAGTTGTTACCACGATTGCACATGGCATCTTTGGCCATTCAAACTACTGCGCATACGTTGAACAGAAATATTGGGACACTCCCCCCTGTGTACGCGCGATGTCTGCAACACGTGATGAAACATGCATAAGAAGAGCGCACTACGCCATTTGCGGTCACTGTGAACAAGGCTCCCGTATGGGGAGCCGAAACGTCTTTTTAAGTTTTGTGTATTTCACCTTGGTCGACGTTTTTGTTATTTTGCCCTATGTTTGTCCCCGACCAGACGGAATTCCGTCGGACTCTTGACTATATTGCATGGTACTCATTTTCAGCAGAATTCTCATTGGCAGCACCGCATGTATACAATGAACATTTCCTTGGATATTTCGTCTCATCCACGACGTTCTTGCATTTGTGATTGCGAACTGTACCTTGACAGATATATACTTGAGTTCTGCAAAATTATCAATTAAAGTGTCGCACACATACTCTAAGCCACACGGCGTTATGCAGCGCAAATTCATTATGCCTAAGAAGTAATGGTAACTATGTAATATTAATCACAGTACACATGAAAGCTTTATTTTCATCGTTTTCTTGAAGATGAAATGAGACGAGTGTATTGGGCCGCACGCGGAAAGGTAGGTGGCTAAATGTATTTTCGTCTTATCTCTACTGGCCTAATATCTGTAGATATTGTAGAAATCAAAACATCATGAAGGAATTTGTAAATTATTATAACTCTGCCAGGAACTACAACGGAACGAAAGCTAAGTGCCAATACGTCACAATTGTTACGAACAATACACGACAAGCATTTATTTATTTATTTATTTATTTATTTATTTATTTATTTACATTTCACCTACATCGCCGTAAGGCATTACGTTGGGGAGGTACACATAATAATTTGACTACATAGTTTCAATCGAAACAGTAGATACAACAAATACAACAGCACTCAAGATATTTTAAGAGAAGAAAAAAAACACACCTGAATATTGGTGAGCGAAAACAACGTCGCAGTCATGCATTTGTAAACACGCACACGCTTCGAGACAACAAACCATTCTAAGTGGCAGTCATATTGTAGGCATTGTTACAAGGAAGAAAAAAAGGATTCATTATCAGTTTCATTGACGAGATCATCCGGTAGACGGTTCCATTCCTGTATTGTTTTTACGAAAAAAGAACTACCGAAAGAGTGGGTTTTGTAGCGGTATTCTAATATTTTTCGTGAATGGTCTTGACGATTAGAGACGTACGTTAGTGTGAACAGATAATCGAGAGGGTTAATAGCAGTTTCAATATAATATATACAATGAAAAAATTTAAGCTTCAGTTTTTGCCTCCTTACCGTCAGTGTCTCCCGATTCAATGCTCTTTTCATTTCTGTGATGCTTGCAAAGGAATTATAGTTGTTGCTCCCAAATCTGGCTGCTTGGTTTTTAACTTTTACCAGTGCGTAAATAAAGTATTGCTGATGGGGATCCCAGATTACGCAAGCATAATCTAGGATAGGTCTTACATACATGAGATAAAGGGTTTGATTCATGGTCTGTGAAGCTTGCCTAAAATTTCTGCGTATGAAGTATAGCATCCGGCCTGCCTTGGCCACAGTTATGTCAATGTGTTTATTCCACTTGAAATATTCGGAAAAGTAGACGCCCAGATACTTATAACAGGATTCATTGCTAATTATTGAATTATTTATTTCGTATGTTGTGTCTAGTTTATTAATACGATTGGTGAATGATACACAGCAATATTTACGGACGTTTAGACTCATTTTCCATTTTTGGCACCACGTTGATATTCGGTACAGATCATGCTGCAAAATTTCAGCATCCTTGTGCGATTTAATCACTTTAAACACTATACAATCATCTGCGAATAACCTAATGGGAGAGGTAATACCATCGACTATGCTATAATATGAATCAGGAAAACCAAAGGTCCTAATACGTTCCCATGTGGTACACCGGACGTAACGGTTACCGCAGATGATTTTGAGCCGTTAAGCACTACGATCTGCTGTCGATCGTTTAGATAGTTCTTTACCCAATTGATAACTTCAAGGTTTATGTTTGCAGAGAGCATTCCAAATTCTAACAGGTTGTGTGGGACGGTATCGAAAGCTTTCCGGAAGTCGAGGAACACTGCATCTACTTGAGCGCCACAGTCTATAGATTGCGCGATGTAATGCTGAAATCCGACCAGTTGAGTTACGCATGAGCGTCTATTTTTTAAACCATGCTGAGATGGAGTGAGGAAGTTGATCGACTCTAGGTATTTAACTGTTTCACTGTATATGATGTGCTCAAATAACTTACAGCAAATTGCTCTTAGCGAGATGGGCCTGTAATATTCAACAAGCTTTTTATCACCTGATTTATGAACCGGGATAACGTTTGCAACTTTTCAGTCATGTGGGACAACTCCAGTATTTAGGGTAATTTCATATATAACGCATAAGTACTTTGCAATGACGCTGCGACAGTTTTTAAGAACAAATGGTGATATACCATCTGGTCCAACTGCTTTAATTGTATCTATCTGCCGTAACAAGCAATCAACACCAGTAATGTAAACCTCCACGTCTTTCATGGAAGGCCACGTGACTGGAAGCGCCCCCACATCACCAGGTGTGCTTTGAGTAAAAACTGATTGGAAATAGTTGTTGAAAGCCTCAGCTTTTTCTTCATCGGTGCACAAAGTATCACTCTCCACGGTCCGAGCAGGAATACTCCTATCGTCTCTTCAAGTTTGTTCCACATACTTCCAGAACTCTTTCGGGTTCCGCTTTAACCTATCGTTTAATTGGGCAAAAAAAGTATCCTTCCTTGCTTTTATTGCCGATTTCAGTGTGAGGTTTGCATGCCTAAGCTCTTGTTTATTAGACGTGGTACTCCTATCGTAAAATTTTCTGTACGATCTTCGTGCTTTCCTAATTAACCTGCGAATGTCTTCATTAAACCAAGGCTTTTGTTTTGTTCTCTTCTTTAGTATTTTGTTTGGTACATGAGCTTCGACTGCGTTAAGTAGCTTATCACGAAAATAAGACCACAGAGCTAAAGAGCAACGACTTTCTGCCAAAAGCAAGAATGTTGGGTAATACGACGCTAAATCTGCAGAAAGAGAATCATAGTGGAAACTGGAAAGTTGTTCATACTGGAAAATTTATCGGGGTATTGCCTGTGCTACTTGGCAGTATTTTATCCTTAAATCTGCCACAATGGTCTTATGGTCACTTATACCAGGCATCACCGACACAGTGGAAACAATATTTGGGTCATTACATAATATTAAATCCAGAATGGCATCATGTCTCGTTGGAACATTCACATATTGACAAAAACTAAACACTCTCAAGAATTCACCAAACAAAGTATACACTGACGACCTGTTTTGTGTACCACTGGTTATCCAGTCAAAATCTGGTAGGTTGAAATCTCCACTCAGGAGTAAACTGTCTGGAATTAACTGTACCATTTCAGAAAGCAGTGTCATAGGAGTATCACCACTGTCTGGTGGTCGATAAAAACAACCCAACACGACAGTATTTCCCTTCGGTAAAAAAACTCGGCACCAAACTGCTTCGGCAAAATTGTGAAAAGAAATTTCCTCGCTAGTCCACTCGTTCGCTACAAGAATAAACACACCCCCACCATGGCGATTTCTATCTTTCCTATAAGCTGTGAAGCCGTGTGGGAAGACCTCAGTATCAGGTATCGCACTGTCCAGCCAAGATTCTGTACCCATAAAAAGTTTTGCTTGAGTAGTCACCACAAGGAATGCAAAGACGTCAACTTCATTATTAATACTTCGACAGTTCACAAGAAGCAGTGGTATGCGCCCGCACGTGTTTGAAGTATCGATTCTACCAGTTCTGTGATGACTGACGTCACGTCAGTTGGCTTCTTGAGATCGCGCATGTGCTTGGAGTGGGATTGGTTGGTTCATTTCACTGCCCCACACGAAGGTCTTTTTCTATCGAGGCGGAAATGTCGTAGGCCCGTGTGCTCAGATTTGGGTGCACGTTAAAGAACCCCAGGTGGTCAAAATTTTCGGAGTCCTCCACTACGGCGTCTCTCATAATCATATCGTGGTTTTGGGACGTTAAACACCACAAATCAATCAATCAATCAAATCAACGAACGTCTTTTCGTTGATAACAAGCTTATCATAGTTAAGGCGCACTCGGCATCCCTTGCTATCTCTCTTTTCCTTGGCATAATTCCAAAGAAGTCGACGTTTTTCGCGGACAGCATGACTGAAGTCTTTGGATACACTAAAAGAGGTGTTCTAAAATTTGTAATCATTGCGCATAACACTTTCCCTGGCTTTCCACACCGAGAAGGTTGCCACGATACGCCTAATGCGCCCCTCTGTAAAGGCCCCCAGCCGGTGAGCTATTTTTTTGGGAATGTTACTAAGCTTGAGCACGTTACTGCAAATCTCTTTAACCAGGCTCTCATATTTTTCCCGTGTTTCTTTGCGCTCATTGTCTGGCACACCAAAGAAAACTAAGTTTAGCCGGTGGCTCCTGTTTTCGAGATCGTCAATCTTAGCCTCTATCTTTCTTTCGGATATTTCAACAATCTTATTTCGCTCCTCGATTACATTTGATTTTGCTATCACGCTGTCTATTCTCTATTCCAGGTCAGCTTGCTTCGCCACTATTTCTGCAAGTTTAGAAAGCATGGTTTTCTGACTACTTTGTACATCCAAAATGATCTTCTCAATGTTCGCCATCTGCTCTTTTTCGGTTGAGTTCATAGGACCTGGGTTTAGCTCTACATCCCCTGAGAGTAGCAATAGAGCCTCCCCCAACAAAGAACAATCATTGCAGATTAGCAGCCAAGCAGAGTCAACCAAGTATTTGCAAACAGTGTCACAACACAACAAGCACAACCGCCGTCTTTCAATGGGGCACGACACTCTTACAAGCATCACATTACTCATGCGATAACATTTTGCGTAATTCAAATAAAAAACCTGATACATGAAGCAACGTAAGCTCGTGCCCAGAAGACGAGTGCCGCACCCCAGTCGACGGCGGCCGAGATGCTCCCTTTTATCAGCCTCGTAAGGCGGATCCGGAAGCGCTCCCCGCCACGCAGTCATGTGGCCTGTCCGCAGTTCAAGCAAGGTATCCGGCGTGTCAGCTCGCATCAGTGAATGACAAGGAGGGGCGCACTGCACATGCACCGTAACTGCCATCCAGGGCTGTGTGGTTGACTCAGCAGTCGCTCCGCCGATGAACGCTGCAGCCACAAGGATACCGGGCAGCAGCTGATACATGAAGCAACATACGTTCGTGCCCAGAAGAAGAGTGCCGCACCCCCCGTCTCATTCAGCTCGATCTGAAGATTGGTTATTGCTATCGTCATCAGTACGACCCATAAATAACAACAAAAAATAGAATGCTTCTTTGTAATCTATAATTCCTTTGATTTGCGTCAGCGTTTTTGTTGCTTTGAATGCAAATTTCGTCAACCCAGAGAAGAGTTTTGTACATAAAACTCCATTTTAACGTTCTAGAGCATTCGGGTAATTTCAAGCTGCCAGTTGCAGCTTTTCGCCTCGAAGACCTCCCACAAATACTTAGGAAAGAGAAACGTTCTGGTGCTGCATTCTCTAAAAATAACGTAGCTAATCAATATAAAAATATGATTTTAGAAGTTCTGCTTGTGAAATGATGATGAGCTCTAAATGATACCACTTATGAGCGCGCAAAACATCAGTATCGTCTATAGTTCATCAAATCTTTTTGTCAATTTCTAACATCTGGAACAAAGGTTCGTTCAATCCGTGGAGCTGAAGACGAAAAAAATCCGAGCATGTAAACGAGGTAAATGATAATGAGTGGGGTCAAGCGTCGGAGGGCTTTATCGGCAAACCGTGAATCGTCCATCCATCCGTACATCCGTCCGTCCGCCTCTCTGTCTGTCTGTCTGTCTGTCTGTCTGTCTGTCTGTCTGTCTGTCTGTCTGTCTGTCTGTCTGATTGTCTGTCATACTGTGTGTCCATCCGTCCAACAATCTGGGTGTCCAACCTTCCATCCGGCTGTGTGTCTATCCGTCCATCCATCCGTCCGTTCATCTGTCTGCCTGTCCAGCCGTCCGTCCATTTGTCCGTCTGTCTGTCTGTCTGTCTGTATGTGTGTCTATCTGTCTGTATGTCTGTCTGTCTGTCAGTCAGTCTTCTTAGAACGGATGAACGCATGGACGGACGCTTCGCCCCACTCATCATTCACTCCAGTAATATACTGTGAAAACCACTAACGCCATGTAGTTATATTTATTCACGAGGAGATATACATACAACGCTATCCATACAGCAACTCATCAACTAGAGTGGGCTACATACTACTATTACTACTACTACTACTATAGAGGAGGGAACGACCCACGACGCAAGGATCTTCGCCCCCAAAACAGTTCGCTGCTCCGGACCTTCATTTTCATAAAAACTGTCGGCGGCTTCTATCAAAGATTTTATGTTACTACTCCCCATACTTTCAAAACACAGCAAAAGCTGGCGCCACCATAGGTTGGGATCCCAGGACCTACACTACTACTACTACGACTACTACTACTACTACTACTACTAATAATAATGATAATAATAATAATGATAATAATAATAATAATAATAATATAATAATAATAATTTGGTAATGGTCAACTATTTAGCGCACTACGTACACAAATGCTCATAGTGTAAACGTTCGACAATATTGAGTACGGCGTTCTCTATACTATGATAGAACACAAAGCCATCTCTTAAAGCTTAGGACAAGTTCATGACGTGCATGTGGCTTTAAAATAGTTGTTAACAATTTAAACTATGAGCTACTCTATTATGAGAGAGCATAAACTTACCGTGGGCCTCACACTTGGCGGGCTTTGTTTGCGCGTGTGTAGAAAAAGTTCTTAGCGATTTAGAGTACTTGGTACTGTACTATGGGAGAGCATAAAGCCGTCCCGTGGGCCTCACACTTCAGCGGGACACACTATGGAGTACTCATCTACAATGGCAGACAGCAATTTTTCGCAGTAAAGAACTGCTTGTTTGAAAACAACAGAACCGCTGTAAATTTTCCGAATACCACCAACCGTATTCTTCAAAAATGTGACAGCCTGATATCCTGATTACCGCAATATCTTGCCTCTAGTACTCACAAATTCCGACTTGAAGACTCTTTTGGAAGTGTTTTATATCCTGCAGGTGACCTTTACTTACTTTCTCTTATTTCAGGTGAAAAAATATTAGTATATTATGAACCCTTATCTTTGGCCAAGATCCGCGGTGTTGTTCTACACTATACAACGAGTCCAACCTTCACACGACTCTGTAATGCATTTACTTGGGCTAACTGGCATTGACTGAATGCTTCCTGAATAATAGACTCGAAATGGTTTTTTATGCGATTATTAAAGAGAAACGAAGAGAAAAGTGAGCCACGTAACTGTCTGCATCAGCGTGCGACACCTCAACAGTAGCTCACGAGGGAGGGGGGTAAAGAGGCATTAAAAAGTAAATAGATAGAGGAAGCATAGAGCGAGGCTTAGGCACAGCGGACGACAGAAAACGATGGCAGTAAAGAGGAGATATAAAAGATGAACACGGTCGCAGGAGTCCGAGGACGGGGCACCACTCTGTGAGAGCTCTTGTCAGCGGCAGGAGATGGCGTAGGGGGAGCCCAGTAGGCCAGAGCTGCGCTGTCGTTGGAGATCGCGGGGGCACAACCTGTCGGCACGAAATTCAGCGAGCAAGCCCGTATTAATAGACTCGCGGGGAATATTTCTATGCAACGAAGGGAAAGCTACGAGGACGAAGCTTTTGCACAAGTACAACTTCGAGTAGTAGTCCGGAATGCCGTGCGTTCCGTACCGCTGCGGAATATAGGGGCTGTGCGCGATCAGTTTCATATCAATGCAGACGCTGCTAGGCGTTCTAGATAAGCGTAAAAGACACGGTTTTCTCAGGCCTTGAAAGAGGCGGAGTGACAAAATATTGGCAGATCGCACATATAGTGAGAATCGATGATATGCGAAGCATGAATGAAAAATGTTGATATGTCACTTTAAAATCAGCCCAACGTTACGAGGTGGAGGTATATGATGCCGTATATGACTTCCGTGTTATGATTTTCATCTTTGCATGTGTCGTTTACCTTTGTCATCTATTCACGTCACGTGATACCAAAATTTACTATATGTAAAGCTAGCGAAACGGCCGCGAGCACGCTATGAGCGTGGCATGTTGTCATGTTCTTACATGACACGCGTGTCAGTATTATCATGTTTGCACCAGTCATATATTTTGTTATACAACGACGTCGCCTAACACCCACTTTGGTATGTGTGGAGCATGCAAAACGGCAGCGAGTGCATCATGAAGGGCGCAATATACTCCATTGTAGCATTTACAGGCGCGCATGCTGGGCACTGAGACGCAACGTTAGCAAAACGCGAGCACTCTGTAGTCTGACGCCAGGCGCAACCAGCGTCACTCGGCGCGGCCCGACGGCAAACGGCGCCAAATGCGTTACCGAGACAACACTGCGTCTCCTTTTAGTGACGGAGGGACGCCAGACGCGTTGAAACGCGCATGCGTCAAAGCAACGAAGCACGGCACGCGCCTGCTAGTATATGGCAGGACCGTAGCCTGGTGTGGCAACGCCGGTGTGACGCGACGAAATGAACACTGGCGAGCACGCGCACCTCGTCACGTCGAAATCTATTGGCGCCTTGATTGTCGCATGTAGTCATGTTCTCACATGACACGCACCTGATGATTATTATATTTGCACCAGTCACATACATTCGTCATCCACTGGCGTCACGTGATACCAAATTTGGCATATGTGAAGCTAGCGAAACGGCCGCGAGCGCATCATGAGAGTAGCATGTAGTCATGTTGTTACATGACACGCATCTCATGTTTATCATGTTCGCACCAGTATCATACCTTCGTCATCCATTCACGTCCCGTAATACCGAATTTGGTATTTGGTATAAGTGAAGCTAGCTAAACGATCGCCAGCGCATCATGAGCGTGGCATGTAGTCATGTTGTTACATGACACACATATCATGATTTTCATGTTAGGGTCTGTCGCTTGTGTTCGCCATGCAATAATGTCAAAACCTACCAGTTTTGCAACATGCCATGTGAACGAAACCTCTGCAAAAGCTGCAGAACCATGAAATGTGATTCGTGACATTTATGACATACAAATCATGATATTCATGTTATGACTAGTCAAATACGTTCTTCACACAGTCATGTTTTGACATACCAAGTTTGGTATTGGTACCGTTATTGAAATGGCCAGGAGAGCTAATAGTCGTATGCGGCTATATAGATAGATATATAGATAGATAGATAGATAGAAAGATAGATAGATAGATAGATAGATAGATAGATAGATAGATAGATAGATAGATAGATAGATAGATAGATAGATAGATAGATAGATAGATAGATAGATAGATAGATAGATAGATAGATAGATAGATAGATAGATAGATAGATAGATAGATAGATAGATAGATAGATAGATAGATAGATAGATAGATAGATAGATAGATAGATAGATAGAGGCTGCTTCGCGTTCGAGAGACACGCAAAAGGCATAGCTTTCTCAGGTGATGAAACAGGCGGAGTGACAAGAAATAAAGCAATAACGAAACTCTTGCTGGTGTGAGCTGATTTCTCTGGCAAGGGGTGACATGCAAAATAAAAAAAAATGGCAGCATATCCACGGAGTGAATGATGGAGAGTGGGGTGAAGCATTCGTCCGTCCATGCGTCCGTCTGTGTGACCGTCCATGCGTGTGTTCATGCGCCCGTCCCTGCGTTCGTTCATGCATCCGCGCCTGCGTCCGTTCATGCGTCCATCCATGCATCTGTCTGTGTGTCCGTTCGTCCATCTATTCAACACTCCATGTCCCACCATCTTGCATCTTTTTATCATATATTTCCTATATAGAAGCACCGTCATTCAGTAGACATTCCAAGGACAAAACGAGAGGGGGCACACGCACACTTTCTTACGGCTTGCGCTTCGGGTCTACTTCCCACCTTCAACCATCTTGAGTTCATGATATATACTAGTTCACTGTATTCATGGCACTGCGGCCCAATGCTCGCTACACCTTTCTAAAACCAAGGAGGTTACACCCAGCGAGTATAACGTAGCAACCTTTTCCTGTCAGATAGTGCTCAATGTACATGCCAGTGGCTGCTAATGTGAAATGAGAGACAGGAGAGAGAGAGAACACAACTTTATTGTCGTCAGACTTAAGGAGGTAGGTGACCCGCCAGGCTGAACCTGATGGCCACCTCCTCTGCCCTTTGTACGGCCTGGAGCTGAACGGCCAGGCTGGTGGAGGTCAGAACTGCCTCCCACCCCTCTGGCGAGGGAGCGGCTAGGAGATCGAGAGAGGGGGGATCTTCCCTGCAGGCCCAGAGAATGTGATTAAGTGTGGCTATTGAGCCACAATGCGAGCAATGCGGATCAATCGAGTCGGGGTATATACGTGCATAAATGTATGGGCACGGAAATGAATGTGTTTGCAAGCGGCGCCAGATAACCTCCTGGCGCTTAGTTAGCTTATGGTGCGGGGGTGGTTTTGTCTGCCTCGAAAGACGGTAATATTGTGTGATGTCATGGTAGGATGTCAAGGCTTCACCAGGGTTTTCCAAATCAGAGGCGGGTACCACCGCTCGGCTGACGAATCCTCGAGCATATAGGTGGGCCGCCTCGTTCCCTGGGTTCCCCGCGTGAGCCGGCACCCATACCAGCGCAATGGAGGATAGTGCGTCTTCCTCAGCATCTGTAAGGAGACTGGGCAATAGTAAACGCAGAGTTGTGGGGGCCACAATGCCACGTGCGAAGTTGGATATAGCAGCCTTTGAGTCACTGAGTATAGTGGTGAATCCGGATGCTGCTGCTAGCGCTATCGCCGCTTCCCCAGCTTCTGTCGTATTAAGCACACGGACAGAAGCAGCCGCTTTAATTTGAGGTGAATTGGCGTTGTTGCCGGGGAGAGTGATTACGCTTATTGCATATGCTTTAGTAAACTCTCGGTATTGGGCGGCGTCAACGTACGCAACGGTTGGGTTGGACGCGTACGTTTTTTGCAAGAATTTGGCCCTCGCTTTCCTTCTACCGTCGTGATGGCTGGCCAACATGTTCTTTGGCAGTGGTTTTATGAGGAATTTCTTTCTGATGTTGGGGGGGATGACAGCCGGATCGTTACCCGTAGGAGATACCACATGGTCAATGTTAGCAAGGATCCAACGCCCCGTCCTGCTTCCCTGTAATCGGTGAATTTGCGCCGTAAGATGCGCTTCAAGAAGTTCTTCTAAGGTGTTATGCAGCCCAAGACTGAGGAGGTGCTCTGTCGATGTGTTTCGGGGGAGACCCAATGCCACCTTATACGCTTTGCGTAAGAGCCGATTTAGTTGGGCTCGCTCAGATTGAAGGAGGTGCAAATAAGGGAGGGCGTACGTGAAGCGCGACAAAACGAAGGCTTGAATTATCTGTAGCAGTTCTTTCTCCTTCATGCCTCGATTGCGAGCGCTCACTCGAGATATAAGATGGGCCGTCTGGTTCACGGTTACGGTGAGACGGTCTAGCGTAATGTTGTTGTGGTGGTTTGTTTGCACAATGAGTCCGAGTACTCTCATGTGGGCCACCTGCTTAATTGGCGTGTCATTGACATACACGTTAATACTAGGAAGTGGAGTCTTAATTTTGCGGCGATCTGGAGGTCGCAGTAATAGTAGCTCCGATTTGCTCTGGGAACACTCCAAACCCGCTTCTGACACGTGCTGAACGACTACGTCGGTTGCTCTTTGAAGAGTCTCCTCGATTTGACCATCGGATCCCACCGTCGTCCAGAGCGTGATGTCATCTGCGTAGAGGGTGTATCGCAGGCCGGGTATCGTGTCAAGTTTGGGAGGTAGTGACCTCATAGCGAGGTTGAAAAGGAAAGGGGACAAAACAGCTCCCTGCGGGGTGCCGCGATCACCGAGTGTGATGAGCTTAGAACGAAGGTCACCCACTGAGAGTTCAACCGTTCGATTAGATAAGAAAGCACGGACGTAGTTAAATATGCGTTCCCCGGATCGTAGTTCGGACAGACTGCCTAAAATGGCACTATGCTTCACGTTGTCAAATGCTTTGTGAAGGTCCAGACCGAGCAAAGCCTTGGTACTAGTGCCACTCTCAGGTCGTAGGAGATCGTGATGCAACTGGATGAGCGCATCCTGAGTGGATAGATGGGCCCTGAAGCCCAGCATTGTGGGGGGAAGTAGGCGGTGCTCTTCCGCGAAATTTTGCAAGCGACAGAGGACAACATGCTCCATTAGTTTGCCCAGGCAGGAGGTCAACGAGATTGGACGAAGATTCTCCAGGTCGAGTTTCTTGCCCGGTTTCGGTATAAATGCGACCCTTGCGTGTTTCCATTCTGATGGCAAATGGCCGGACCTCCAGCACTCATTCATATATTCAGTAATGGCCCCTACCGACTTTGGATCGAGGTTGCGCAGCGTCTTATTTGTCACCCCGTCAGGACCGGGTGCCGATGTTGTACGCAGTTTATGTAGCGCTATGCAAACCTCACTTTCCGAAATGTCGGCGTCCAACTGTTCGTTGGCTGTTCCAGTGTATTCAGGCAACTGCTCTGTGCTGTTCTGTTTCTGAGATGTGTTGATGTAGCGGGTGATGAGCTCCTCCAGCAGCTCTTCGTTGGTGCCCGGGTATTGATGGACAATTCGCGCGAGCTGTTTGCGTGCGGCCGACTTGGAGCTACCAGGGTCCAGCAGGTGTCGCAGAAGATGCCACGTTTCTTGCAGCCCATCTGGCCATTGAGGCTGCCGCAAAGTTGGCCCCACTGTTGGCGTGTTAGCACAGCGGTGTGGGCTTCTAATTCACGTTCGAGCCTCGAGATGCGGCGGCGGAGCCTTGTGTTGTGACGTTGGCGCCGCCACCTACGCATGAGGCTTTCATGCGCCTCCCACATATGTAGAAGGCGTGAATCTGTTGATGGCTGTTCCGGAGTTACGTCTGCTTGGTATGTTGTAGCGTCCACATCTCGACTCAAAGAAAGTATCCATTCGTTCAAGTCCAATACCGAATCGGGTGCCGTTTCTTTAGCGCAGTTGGCGGAATTTATCCCAGTCTGTAATGCGAGCTGTGGCTCGTTTTTTTACATTGCTTGTGGTTAACTCAATGGTTACCGCTAGAATGAAATGGTCACTTCCTACGGTGTGACCTGTGTTTTGCCAACGGGCACCCTCCGTGTTTTTGCAAAGGGAGAGGTCTGGGGTAGTATCTCGACATACGCTGTTCCCGATTCGCGTCGATTGCTCCGGATCATTGAGGATACTGAAACCTAGGTCGTGTATGATGCTCCATAATCGGCGACCCTTGGGGTTGGATTTCGGGTATCCCCATTCGGGATGTTTTGCGTTAAAATCGCCTAGTACGAGCAGCTTTGCATCCTTCGCCAGATTTGTTGCTTTCCGAAAGATGTAAGGTAGATCCGCAGCTGTATCTCTTGGAGGGCTGTATATATTTAAAATGAAGAGTGGCTTGTCTCCTCGTCTTTTTGGTATAATTTCCACCAGTGTGTGATGAATACTCGTACCCTCAATTTCATGTTGAATGGCTGTGACATTCTTGTGTACTAAGATGGCAGTGTGGCATTGTGCGCTCGCGGATATGTCTATTTTCTGATTATATGATGCGTATCCGGGCAGTTGAGCGGCGGTGTTCGTTTCTTGTAAAACTATGATGTCCGGCGAACATTCCCCATTTGGTGCATGGTTTTGAATATGCTGGATATGTTGCTGCAGATGGCCCTTCTTATTGCGGAAGCTCCTGCAGTTCCACTGCCAGACGGTGAGCGTGTGGAGAGCCGCCATGACTATGTTATTGGCGTAGGGGCCGGTGTTTGCCGGCTATTGGATGGTGTGCGGTGGATGGCCAACTGCACACTGAAGTCGGCCAGTGCAGCTTCGGTCGAGCTCTTTAACACGGCGAATGAGGTGGTTGTTTCCCGGATGGTTTGGTGGATCGCATTAAAGCGCGTTTCTATTTCAGCGTTCAGATCGGATTTCAGCGTTGAGATGGCTGCCGTGACTGCCGTCGTTACTTTTGTAGTGATGTCGGCGTCTGCGTGGAGTGAAGCTGTGGGTGTAGCTGCCTTGCGTTTATTAGCGTTCTGAAGTTGAGGAACCGGCGATAACGCCGGGTTTGGTGCCAGGGGGTTCGGATGTGCGTCTTGTGTTTCGGATGATGTGGGTGTAGTTTGTTTGTCGATACTGAGTGCTCTATCTATTTTGGCTTCTAGAGACTGGATGTAGCTAGTCAATTTAGCTATCTGGGACTGCTGGGCCGAGATTTGAGCCTTAAGGGCAGAATTCTCCTTTGCCAACTCCCTCACCTGTGAATCGGAAAATAGTAGTGATGCCGGGGCGCCCCGCTGCCAGGCCACCGACTTGGACGCTTCTCCGGGACCTCGACTGGATGAACGAGACACCGATGGGCTGCGCCTGGCTGATTTGGACCTTGAGTGAGATGAGGGCCTGCTGTCTCGTCGTTGGGCTGAGCGTGACCTCGGGCGCCTGCTGTGGGATCGACACCTGCTGCCACGTCGTTTAGCTGAACGAGACCCTGAGCGCCGGGTGTGGGATGGGGACCTGCTCTCTCGGCGCTGCTGCTGGTTGCTGCTGTTCCCGAGTGGTGGGAAAGATGCAGAATGGTCTCGAGATGATGGTGAGCGTCTGCTGGAGGAGCCACTGTGAGATGGGTTGCGATGGATGTTCGACGAAGGTTCTTGCGCTTCTTGCTTCGATTGCGGGGTGGGTGGCGCCTTCTTGATAAAGCGATACTTGCAGTTTGAGCTGCCGGTGTTGTGTGCACCATTGCAGACGATGCAGCGTGGCGTGCATGCGGGTGTTTCGCCCTGTCCTGGTGTGGGGTGTTCCTCTCCGCAACGGCGGCACCGCTGCTTACGTGGCATCGGGCAAACATCCGTGCGGTGACCAACCTTGCGGCAGTTAAAACACGATTCCACCCTGTTGTAGAACGGGTACAGCCTGATGTCGGTTCCGTGGTAGAATATCCACTTTGGAAGGTTTGGCGTCATTAGTGCAACCACGACGTGCCTAGTTTGGCCCAAGCGTCTTCCACTCACGATAGGAATGGTGGGGTTGCTGGCTTGTAGGTCTGCCAAAATCTCTTCGTCTGAGAAGTCATCGTATGCATGGAACATGATGCCTCGTATGGCGTCGTCTGGAGGGGGGGCGTAGACATGGAGCTCGATAGTAGCAGCGCCGATGGTAATCGACTTCACTCGAAGGTAGGCTTGGGCGCGTTGCGAGTCGATCACGCTCAAGGTAAAGGTATTATTGGTGGGGTGCGTCCGAAGGCGATCCCGACTTGCTGGTGGCTGATCTGGCAGTGAAGCTGCCTTGAGCAGGGCGTCGTGCAATTGCCACGGCGGCACTTTCGTCAAGTCGATGGGCGTTCTTGGACGTCCTACTATATGAATGGAGTCTTGCGGCAATCGGGGAAGTGGTGCCCGCCGACGTAACCGAGGCGGACGTGACTTGACCTGGGGTTGGCGTTCCGGCACAGCGGCGCGGGCATTCTCCGACGTACACGGTTGAAGAACGGGCTTGCCTTGGTTTTGAAGTTCCCGTCGGCGTCGTTCCTGGGCACGATAGCCGGGCGATTGCCAGGAATCGTCGGACCACTCCTCTTCAGAGATGGTATGACCTTCTACGACGCACTCCATTCCGGTGGGCGGCTGGGCACGACGATGTGAGTAGCGTGAGACGCTGCACCAGGCTTAGGCAAGGAGCCGGACGCGCGCTGAGCCAGCTAGGCTCAGGGCGGCGAGCGGCGTTGGTCGGGTCAGCAGATGCTCCTGGGAGAATCTTGATAAATCCAGTGCAGAGAGTGATATCCGCGCGTTCCCAATAACCTCATGCACCCACTCATACATAAATTATTGGTCAGTAAGCACGCGTCGCAGCGAAAATGCCGAAAGGCTCGGGAGACGATGTACAGTGCGTCCTCGAGAGACAGGAGGATTCAGCTTTTAATTTCTTACGGCTTGCGCTTCATATCTGCTTCCCTCCTTTAACCGCCTCGAATTCATTCATGGTATATACTAGTTCATTGTATTCATGGCCCTGCGGCACAACGCTCGCTAAACATTTCTAAAACTAAGGAGGTTACACCCAGCCAGTATAATGTAGCAACCCTTTCTTGTCCGCTAGTGCCCAATGTACATGCCAATGGCTGCTAATGGGGATCGCAGCGTGCGCGTTGACTAATAGCCGAATGCTCCTGTCTCTCATTCCCCATTAGCAGCCATTGGCATGTAAATTGAGCACTATTTTTTATTGTTAAACAACGCACAGAAGAAATCTTCACCGGCACTACCTTGGAGGTTAAATGTTATACCTATTTCGGGTATGTGCCACTGGTGGTTACGTACTACAAGGGACGCACAACCCACGCCATAAGGAGCTTGGCCCCTAAAAAAAACGCAGCTCATCCATGAAGTGAATAATGAGGAGTGGGGCGAAGCGCCGGAGTGTTATATCAGTAAACCGTAAAACATCCGTCTGCCTGTCCATCTGTGCGTCTGTCTGTCTGTCTTTATGTCTGTCTGCCTCCTTGGTAAGAACGGACGCATGGACGGACGCACGGACGGACGCTATGCCCAAATCATCATTCACTCTGTATATGCTGCGAAAAGCACTAACGCCGTATAGATATATTATTTTCAAGGGCATATACACACAACGCCATCTACAGAGCAACCCATAAACTCGAGAAGGCTACGTACTACTACTGCTGCTACTATACAGAGGAAAGACCAACCCATGGCGTAGGGAGCTTCACCCCTAAAAACTAACGTTATTGGAAGAACATCACCGAATATGTCTGAAAAACTACTTTTTCAGCTGCGCCGTTCCCTTTTCAACATGATTCATTATTTTAGTGTCTTAAATAGTGACCAAGAGCTTATTGCAGATGTTGATTATTCGTAGGTGCCAGGGTGCTTATTTAGTTATGCTTGCCACGACGAAAGCAATGTAAAATAGTTATGGAGAAATTCGAAAGCACCTACAGCGATGGTGGTCACGGAAAACACCTGTGAGCGGTTTAAAAATGTATTTCGTTTTATTTTTGCTACGCTTGAGGCATTGATGATGCTTTGTTGTTGTAACCTATTGCCTATCTTTATAACTTTTTTTCTAAACGCTTCTTTGTCTTCATCTCCCAATTGCACAAGATGTCGGTGTATGTAGGGTGATGAAGCAGGTTTGTAATAATCTCGTTTCCATACGGAGACGGGTGTCTTTTTATTGGCTGTTATGAATTCATACTGATATTAGAATTACAATTCATGAGGAGCCCAAGTTCGTTCTAGAAAACTGTTGATAAAAGGAACAAGGTAGGAATATCGCGTCCTCAACTTTCACAAGCCAAGTAAATTTTTTGTCGTAAATTAACAAAGTAGGAAACACTGAAACCAAGAATTTATAGGAGATATTATTTCTAGTCTTTATATTCATGATAAAAATATGATGCAATTTGCGTCACTATTACTCAAGTCAATGTAAAAACAACATATAATGTATGACACATATGACACATAAACAACATATAACGTATAATGTAAAAACAAAATATAACGTAAAAAAATCCGCGTGTTGATGGGACTGCATTAAGAGGCCTGGGGTGCGGCCTCACCGGTAACCACCGCCGGGAATGCACTCCCTCACCAGAGAAGGATTGGCCACCCTGAAGCAGTATCTGGCCACTACCTCCCACATGCATGCGTCAGATAACTCACGGCCCTCAGTCCCCAGCAGCTGCGAAGCAACTGACCACGGCGGCGGTCAGATCTGCAACGCACCAGAGGGTGCTAAGAATCTCTAGATTCGGACAGGCCGCCATTGGAACCGGAACTTGGCAACGTTTAACGCTAGAACCTTATCTAGTGAGGGAAGTCTAGCTATACTATTCGAGGAGCTAGAGAGTGTTGAATGGGATATAATAGGGCTCAGTGAGGTTAGGAGGACAGATTAGGTCTATACGGTGCTACAGAATGGGCACGTCCTTTGCTATCGGAGCTTGGCAGACAGAAGAGAACTGGGAGTGGGGTTCCTAATTCACAGAAACATAGCTGGCAACATAGAGGAATGCTATAGCATTAATGAAAGGGTGGTATGTATCGTAATTAAACTGAATAAAAGATACAAGATGAAAGCAGTACAGGCTTACGCGCCTACATCCAGCCATGATGACGCTTCTGTTGAAAGCTTCTATGAAGACGTCGAATCGGCAATAAAAAGGTAAAAACACAGTATAATATAGTGATGGGCGACATTAATGCAAAGGTAGGGAAGAAGCAGGCTGGAGACCAGGCAGTAGGAGATTATGGCATCGGTACTAGAAACGCCAGAGGAGAGCTACTAGTAGAATTCGCAGAACGCAATAATTCACGGATTTTGAATACCTTCTACCGAAAACGAGAAAACCGCAAGGGGACATGGAGGAGCCCTAATGGCAAAAATAAGAACGAAATGGACTTTATAATGAGTGCACAACCAGGAATCATGCAGGATGTGGAAGTGGTTGGCAAGGTACGATGCAGTACCATAGAATGGTACGGTCTCGAATTCGCCTAGACTTGGAGAAGGAACGACAGAAACTGATACGCAAGAAGCCAATCAATGAACTAGCACTGAGAGGGAAAGTACAGGAATTTAGAGTGTCGCTGCAGAACAGGTACTCGGCTCTTAGTGAGGAAACCAACCTTAGCGTAGATACGATGAATGATAATCTGACGAGTATCATTACGGAGTGTGCAGTGGAAGTTGGAGGCAGGGTAGTTAGACAGGACACTGGCAAGCTTTCCCAGGAAACGAAGAACCTAATTAAGAAGCGTCAAATTATGAAAGTGTCAAATACAACAGACAAAATAGAACCAGCACAGCTTTCGAAAATGATTAATAGACGTAAGGTATGCGATGTAAGAAGGTATAACATGGAGAGAATTGAACACGCTCTGAAAAACGGAAGAACCGTCAAAGCAGTGAAGAGGAAACTTGGGACAGACAAAAATCGGATGTATGCACTAAGGCACAAAGAAGGCAAAATAATTACCAATATGGATAGGATGGTTAATATAGCGGAGAATTTTTACAGAGATCTGTACAGTAGCCGAGACAACCACAACCTTAATGCTATAATACTAGCAGTAACCCTGATGACACCCCACCAGTAATGATAGAAGAAGTCAGAAAAGGTTCGGAGAGCATGCAAAGAGGCAAAGCTGCTGGTGAGGATCAGGTAACATCAGATCTGCTGAAATATGGAGGACAGATTGTGTTAGAAAAACTAGCCACCCTGTTTACGAGGTGTCTCCTGACAGGAAGAGTACCAGAGCCTTGGAAGAACGCTAACATTATCTTAATACATAAAAAAGGAGATTACAAGGACTTGAAAAATTACAGGCCGATCAGCTTGCTCTCTGTAGTATACAAGCTATGTATCAAGGTAATTGCTAACAGAGTAAAGAAAACATTAAAATTCAATCAACCAAAGGAACAAGCAGGATTTTGAACAGGCTACTCAACATTCGACCACATTCATACTATTAATCAGGTAATAGAGAAATGCTCAGAATATAACCAACCACTAAACATAGCCTTCGTCGATTACGAGAAGGCGTTTGATTCAGTAGAAATATCAGCCGTCATGCAGACACTGCAGAATCAGGGCGTAGATGAAATATATATAAACACTCTGGAAGAAATGTACAGGGGATCAACTGCTACCATAGTGCTTCATAAAGAAAGCAACAAAATACCAATCAAGAAGGGTGTAAGGCAGGGGGACACAATCTCCCCAATGGTATTTACCGCGTGTTTACAGGAGGTTTTTAGAAGCCTAGAATGGGAACAGTTAGGGATAAGAGTTAATGGAGAATACCTTAGTAACCTGCGCTTCGCCGATGACATTGCAATGCTGAGTAACTCAGGGGACAAATTGCAACTCATAATTATGGAGTTAGACAAGGAGAGCAGAAAGGTGGGTTTTAAAATTAATCTGCAGAAAACGAAAGTAATGTACAACTACCTCGGAAAGGAGCAGGGCTTCGGGATAGGTAATAGGGCACTTGAAGTTGTAAAAGACTATGTCTACTTAGGGCAGGTAATAACCGCAGAGCCCAACCACGAGATTGAAGTAACTAGAAGAATAAGAATGGGGTGGAGCACATTCGGCAAGCACTCTCAAATTATGACAGGTAGATTGCCACTATCCCTCAAGAGGAAGGTATATAACAGCTGTATCTTGCCAGTACTTAGCTACGGAGCAGAAACCTGGAGACTTACAAAGAGGGTTCAGCTTATATTGAGGACGACGCAGCGAGCAATGGAAAGAAAAATGGTAGGTGTAACCTTAAGAGACAAGAAGAGAGCAGAGTGGATTAGGGGACAAACGGGGGTTAAGGATATCATAGTTGAAATAAAGAAGAGGAAATGGACATGGGCCGGGCATGCAGCGCGTAGACAGGATAACCGCTGGTCATTAAGGGTGACTAACTGGATTCCCAGAGAAGGGAAGCGGGTTATGGGGAGACAGAAGGTCAGGTGGGCAGATGAGATTAAGAAGTTTGCGGGTATAAATTGGCAGCAGCAAGCACAGGACCGCGTTAACTGGCGGAATATGGGAGAGGCCTTTGTCCAGCAGTGGACGTAGTCAGGCTGATGATGATGATGATGATGATGATGATGAACGTATACCTCACTTAAATTCACTGTCTTTTGGTTTCATCAAGATGTGTGTGACAAATAAAAGAGCGTTTATTGAATTTCTGTTTTTCCTTCTTTCTTTGTTAGCGCTTAGGGCTGGTAGAATTGATGAATTCGCGTAACATGCAAAGATTTATTTGCGAGCTGCCAGCTCCCGAGAAGCTCCCGTACGACGTGACGCGAGCCGGAAACAATTATTACCTTACTCGGCTGGGCATGTTTATGAATGCAAAAGCTCATTACGGCTTGGTTAATGTTGTTTACTCTCGCAGCTGAAGTGCAGTTTTGCAACCGAATTGCTGGGGCTCATCGAACTTGTCGCCTGTGGAGCTCTCAGTAAAATTGCTTCATCACGCTTCGAAGCCGTGGCCGAAGTCAAATGTGAGGTGTCCATTAACACCCTTCAAGCTCACGGTGGTCGTCTTTTTTTATATCGTTCTGCCGACGTTTATCTCTCCCAACTTCTCGTTCATTATTCGTTTGAGCCTGCTACTCCACGCCCTAGAAATATGGTTATATTTAGCTCATTGGCAAGCTGTAGCGACCACTGCAGGATGGTCTGACGCTGCTTGTCGCTGAAGTCGCTGGGACCACGCAAACAACTTTTGCAGAGATGGACTACCATTCTTGTTCTCTCCTTCTATTGCAAGACCATGGCGCAACGGCTGAATTGAGGCATTCGCCCGCCTACTCGACGTGAAAGAGAGAGCGGCTAGTCACGTGATCGCTGTTAAGAGGTGCTCTACCGCTGGCGAGGCAAGCTTTGTCATCCCAGCAGCGGTCAGAACAGCGGCTGCGGCGGGAGCGCATATATCCGTTATTCGCTTCAAGGCCAAGCAGAGATAGACGGCGAGACACTCTCGACTAAGCCGGTAGAGCTTTTGATTTACAAGGGTGTGTCACATAACAGTGCTACAAGGAGCGCTTGTTCGCACTTCCAGGTTTACTTGCACTGAACTACCTGATAAAGTGCATGGGAGGACCACCACCGTCGTGGATGAATTGTTAGAGAATCGGCCACGTTAAATATAAAGTTGTAGGCTCGGTTCCTTTCTCTGACAAGTTGCTTTTATGCAGGTAAATTCTATTGCATTCATATCATCATTACTATATCACTTTTAAAAGTAGTGCACACAATGACTGCTATAGACGTTATGCAAAACTGAGGACATCTGTCAGCCGTCGTGTGCATACCACCATGTTAGCGGCTCAGAGCGGCACAGTCCGCACAGTCCGCGTGGGTTTACGCATACGTATACTTAAGGCGTACCGACGTGAGGCGTGTATTGGCTGATAATCGCAATGCCGACGTGTTTATGCGCCTCTTGCAGCGCACATAGAGAAGCTCTGAATGCTGCAGAAAAAAAAGGTAAGCCGTAAACTTTGTCCCTTGTTGATTTTTTAAAACTGATGACGTTTCCAGCATGTGCTACTTTGTAAGCAAGTAAGACGTTCAATAGTGTTTGTGCTGGTGTTCTCACAACTTGCTGCATGCCGAAGCAAAACAGCTATTTGCAACGCTATCTCTAGCAGCCGTTTACCAAATGAAGGCGAAGCGTACGCTTCACGATTAAGCCATCTTCACGCAACAGAATTAATTGCAGCTAATTGTGCGTGCCTGCTATTTGATGAATGTGTTTTGTTCGTAACGTTTTGGTAATGTCACACGCTGAATTAGAAGCAAGTGCGCCTCCTTGGTTCATTCTGAGAAATAAGTGACGTGGTGCTAAAGAACCTTTGTTTCGTTTTGTTTAATTTTCTCTTCTGGAGTTTGACAAGCTGCCGTTTAGTGAGTTGACTTCCATATGACTGCACACGTTTTTCAAGCATTAGATGCACTCGGCGCATTCAACGAAATGCAGACACGCGCAATCAGCCACGATAAAGCTAGTTGTGTCAAGATGGCTTCCGCGTAAAGCGTCAGAGCCCACTTGGTAAACGGCTGCCAGCGAAAACATTGCAAAAGCTGCCCTAATTTGGCGTGCACACATTTGTAGGAGCACGAATACAAATGCTATTGCACGTCTTATTTGCTTAGAAAGGTGAGTTAGAAGAACTTTTTGGAGTACAGTAGCCGGAGCACATTCTAGAAACGTTGCCTTAAAAAAATAAGAAGCAATGCTTGCGGCTTATTTTTCTTAGTTAAGGTTTTCGAGTTCCTCTTTGTGTGCAGCAGCGTACGCAGCAATACGTCCGCATTGCGAATATGAGCCAATACACGCCTCATGTCGATACGTCTTACGTAAACGTATACGTATGTTCACACGTAGATTGCGAGTACTGCGCTATACTAAACGTATAAAATGGCGGCATGCACACAACGGTCGACAGATGGCAGCAATATTAATAGGGTCTATCCCTTCCTTGGTTCATGCCTTTTGGCTCTGATAGTTGGTCTCTATAGGGAAACCAGGCTGTTGAGTTAATCCACTCTGTTGGCAATTTATCCTGCTCCATCCGTCCAAATCACCACATTTTAAACGATAAGACTTGGTGGGGAAACTTGTATTGATGTCGATGATGTGGACTCCTTTACTTGCACCTGGCCAACTGGAAATGAAGCAACGAGCAAATAACAAGTCTGTTGTTCTGCAGAAGGCATACGACAGCCTGGCCTCTCCGATTCTCATCCCTCAAAATTGTGCTGATCTTACAAACACAATTCACCGTGTTCTCTCCTGAACAACCCTTTCCTCATTCAATTAATTTTTATAACAATGCGATGAGGCAAGAAAGTATGGTTTCTCAACCTGTAAGGCTAAGACGTTTAGTTCAGGTATTCAGTCAATAGAGCGAACCTTTGCGAGCAGTCTATTTCGATCTGCTAACCTAGGAGTCCACGAACAGAAACGAGACGAAAAAAAGCAGTGCAAATGCTCAGGAATACGCTCGAATGCGACCAGGCTTCATGTGTCCATTCCGGTCAATTTTCTCCTTTCCAGGACATCGCTGCCATTGAATTCACCGAGACGCGGGAGGAAACCTCTTTTCGAATGAAACGTATACCCGCTTTCTATACACCCCTTAATATCTGTGCACGCCTCATGACTCCGTGTTAGTGAGCAACTACTGCCTCTCTCGTATCCAGCTGGGCGAAGCAGCTACACGGAACGATTACTCAGTGCCATCCGACAATAAACGGCGCCATCGAGCCACAAAGTTCTTGGGAAAGGATAACCGCGGAGAAACACGAGCGTCACGCTGTAAACTGAGAGCTTTGGGGCAACCTAGAGAAAGAATAGAACACAACCAGTTCTTCTTGCACCAGGACATAAATTGTGCGGCTGACCGAGCTGAGGTACACGCACGGATGAGTTCCGCTGATTCCACTCGGATTCCGCCTTCCTTCCACTATCGAACGCGCGCTGGTGTGCTATCCCATCAATGTGCTCCCAGCTAAAAACACAGGCGGAGTTTCAAACGTCCTGATGGATATCCGTCACTAATTAGTGTACCGTAGCATGAGCGTGAGCCTAAAAATTCTCTAGAACGAAGAGTACCAGCTAGGACAACCACACAAGAACTACGTACAGTTGGTACCCCCTATTTCCCATCCCCAGTGTAGGGTAGCATACCGAATACTAGCATCTTGTCAACCTCCCCGGTTTTCTTTTTCTCGTTTCTCTTTCTATGGTAAACCAGCAAACATAAAAAGGTAGACTCCGGTGTCTACCGCTGCATTAAGTCCCTCGGTTTGTTGCAGAGTTTCTCTATATCAGTTACTGTCTGTGAGGCATTTTCATTGCTGTCTGTCGCCAGTGTGTTCCCTCCATTGAAACTAGACCAGTGGTAAGCAGTAGAGCTTGACCGATTTCTCTGGTACATGCACCCCCCGAGTTTCAAACGCGTTAACTTCGAGCGCGTTAAGGAATGACGATGGACATACGTTATTAAAACGTCTGTAAGCTAACAGTTGCTTTCAAAACCGCGTGATTTCTACGCGCATTAAGAGCCTCAAAGTGGACATGCTTCGTCCCATTATTAACGTATTAGAGGGAGGCCTTCCTGCATAATTTAGATTTATTCTCTGGAAATACCATTCGCAACAAAAGGGCAAGGTTGCAAGTTGGCTTTGAACAGACCGAGGAGAGTCTCATTTTCGTTGTGACGGCACTGAAGTTATTACACCGTTATCGACAATTCCAGTGTGATAATACTGCACGCATTCCGGAAGGTTAGTCCACGCTCCTCGCACCGTAGCAAAAGCTGAAGACAAAAGTCATTGATATACTTTCATAATTTCATATTCGCAACCTTGCGCCAATGCGGTGTTGTGGCCCGGCTGGTCAGCTGGAAGAACCTGATCTCCTTGGCATACACGTAGTCATCCGGTTTGAGAAAGGTGTTTTCCTAGCCATCACGTCGGACCGACTCGCATGCTTCAAACGGCGCGAGTATGCATCAGGATTGCTCGTGTAGTCGTACCTGATGACGAAGAGCACGTTGGTCGAGTACATGCTTCTGGCTGCAACGTCAGTCGCCACCGACATAGCCACCCGGCCGGAATGCACGGTGTCCAACGACCACTTGATTTTGTGATCGGCCTTTTTTAGGGCCAAAGCTCCTTACGGCGGAGGTCATACGTCCCGTGTCATCGTAGTAGCCACCTCTCGTTTAGTCCTTGGAATAGCCGCTGGATGACGGTACTTTTATATTATGAATATATGATGAAAAGATGCTAGATGGCGGTACTACAGTATTCACTAAATGGATGGACGGATGGGAAGAGGCACGGATAAGACGGACGGAAGAACGCAGGGACAGACGCACGAACGGATACAAAGAAGGACACACAGATGGACGGACGCACGGAGGTACGCATGGAGGGACGCACGGATGGACCCAAGGATGCACAGACAGACGGGCAGACGTAGAGACAAACGCACGGATGGACGGACAGACGCACGCATGGATGGACGGATGGTCGCACAGACAAACGCAACGATGAACGGAAGCGTGGATGGACTGACGGATGCTTCACCCCACTCATCATCATGCACTCCATAGATATTCTGTGATTTTTAGTAGCGGAGCTCCTTGAGCCGTGGGTCAAGTGCATCCGCGTTTAATGCAGTAGTAGTAGTAGTAGTAGTAGTATTAGTAGTAGTAGTAGTAGTAGTAGTAGTAGTAGTAGTAAGAGTAGTAGTAGTAGTAGTAGTGCGTCGTAGTAGTACACAGCCACCTCCACCGCTAGATTGGAGGAGTGGCACGCACGCACTCATTTTAATTGACGAGGAAACCCATGCACGTTGATCATAAATAAGAAGATAGCTGTTTCTGAAGAGACAAGTATCGGTGACTCACTCTGCAATAAAATCTGCCTTGAATTTGATGCTTACTAAAATGGCAGCATATCCGCGGGGTGAATGATGGAGAGTGGGGCGAAGCATCCGTCCATCCATTCGTTCTTGCTTCCGTCCGTTTGACCATCCATGCGTCTGTCCGCCCGTCCATGCGTGCATCTGTTCGTTCGTCCGCATGTCCATCCGTGCATCCGTCCCTGCGTACGTCTGTGCATCCGACCGTGCGTCCGTCCATGCGCCCATCCGTCCGTGCAGCCATCCGTGCGTCCGTCCATGCATCTGTCTGTGTGTCCGTTCGTCCATATAGTCAACACTGTTGACTCCAAGTACCACCATCTCGCATCTTTTCATCATATATTTCGCATATAGAAGCACCGCTTCCAGCGGACATTCCAAGGACTAAACGAGAGGTGGCACACGCACACTTTCTTACAGCTTGCGCTTCTTGTCCACTTCCCACCTTTAACCACCTCGAGTTCATGGTATATAGTAGTTCACTGTATTCATGGCACTGCGGCCCAACGCTCGCAAAACCTTTCTAAAACCAAGGTGGTTACGCCCAGCGAGTATAACGTAGCAATTTTTTCTTGTCAGATAGTTCTCAATGTACATGCCAATGGCTGCTAATTGGGAATTAGAGGCAGGAGAATTCGACTTTTAGTTAGCGCGCACGCTGCGAATTTTTATTGTTCAACAACGCAGAGGAGAAATCTCCCACCGGCGCAACTTTGCCGGTCAAAGCATAAGACTGGTTACGCACTACGAATACGACGAGGGACGAACGGGTGCCATTTTAAGGAGCTTCGCCTCTGAAGACTAGTACCATATGGACGCACTTAGAGCACTATCAGACCAGGAAGGTTGCCAGTTTGAACTATCTGGGCGTAAGTTCCTTGGTTTTAGCAAGGTGTAGGGGGGGTTGGGCCGCAGTGCCATGAACTAACGGCGGTGTAAGGTGTGAACTGTTCACAAAGCGCAGGCTCTAAGAGAGTGCGCGCGTGCCGCTCCTCTAGTCCAGCCATGCCACCTTTTGTTTAGTCCTTGGAATGTCCGTTGGATGGCAGTACTTCTATATGATGATAATATTTTGAAACAACGTGTGAGGTAGAGGCACTTGGAATGTTAACTAGATACACGGACGGATAGACAGACGCATAGACAGAGAGGCAGACAGATGCATGGACGGGCGAATAGACGCCTGAACGGACGAACGGACGGCCAATCCCACAGAAGGACGCGTGGATGCATGAATGGATGGACGGACGAACGCTGGCCATACGGACGGACACACGTACGGACAGATTGACGCACAAACGGGTGGACGGATGGTCACACAGATGGACGCACGGACTGGCGGCTGCAAGAACGAACGGACGGACGGCAGCGCAGATGAACTGACGGTTGCTTCGCCCCACTCATCTCCATGCACTCCGTGGATATGCTGTGCACACTATTAGAAGAGCGAGTAAAAAGGGTGTCTTTTTGTCCCACAACAACAATCGTCATCTATATTGCGTTCCATCCTTGCGCTGTCACCCCGCGCCCGGTACATTCCTGTCACGATCGACATGCCGATTATCAGGGTTATATTGCATTCTCTATAGGAAAGTAGCCAGCACCGAGTTTTCAAGAAAGGAAGTGCACGCAAGCCTGATGGCGATTATTGTTGTGGGACAAAAGGACACCCTGTTTACTCGATATTTTTAGAGTGTGGTTTCCTTTCAATGGGCTGCAATCACATGCTGAAGCTTTATGGTGACCATAAATGCACTTTGCCGACGTAATATGTGTCTTACATGCATACATACAGTGTGAAAAAAAGAAAGAATCGGTGATGCGGTTTTTGCGGGAACATCGTCACTTGTGCAATTCGTACACCAAGTACTCCGGCAAGATTTGGAGTGACGCAAACGACGATGTAGAACTAAAAAACTAAAATACAACTTCGCAACAATTTTCTTGCTAAATGTCTCTACTACAGCGCTGTGAATCGCAGAAGTACGCAATATAGAAGTCACTATAGAGCTAGAATGCGCCACTTTAAAGTGCCCCAACTGTCTGATAATCCGACGCATCATGCCATCTGGGCATGAACGCACTTTCGAGAGATTTACGAAGCGAGACTGCAAGGAAATGAAGAAACATATTTTAGTAGCAGTGTGTCTCTAGCAATGGTGCACAGCAGACGTTTCCGTCTAAACTTCGGGACAACAGTTTTTTTCTTTGTTTGTTCGTTTGCAACGCGTGCTTGTGAACTCTCAAATACCAAAACACCGTTAAGGATGACTCTAAAGTGGGCAGCCAAGTGTTCTGTGCTAGCTTTGGCAGATGTTTCTCTATACATGAATCAGCCCCTTTTAAGGCACATCCGCGCCCATGCGACCGGAACAAGATCATTTGTTCTATAGCAGGCTATACATGAAGAAGTTCACGACCGAAGCACGACAGCCAATCACATCAGCGACTAAAAAATTATAGTTCCACTCTTGTAAATGACATTTTCCTCCGAAGACGGGGTCCCCAACCATCTGGCCTGTGACGGCAGTGTAGCTGCACGCCCATCGTTGCAGGCTTGTTCGTACAAGCGTATGAAGAAGCAATGAAGCGGACACTACAGGTATACACGTCTGCAGTGTCTTTGAGCCCTCATTCCACTTCTCCCTATCCCCATATACTACTAGCCTACCCGCAAGTGTCGCCTTTCTTAGACGTAAAGAAGTAGCTTTAGAAAGACACTGGTGCTTCAACAGTTCACAGCTAATTAGACGTGCTTTAGTTACAGTCAGCTTGACAATCATAAGAATAAAGCAGTAATAATAAGCATTAAAACTATTCAGAAATCACTCAATCTATTATCGTGGTTGCTTATGAAATTGTACTGTTTGGTAGAAAGGTAACATTCACTTATATATAATACAATGACAAGCTGTGGACACACTAACCTTAGTAACAAAGATCTGTCGGAAATGTGCCTGAATTTCATCAACTGTGAATGTCTCTCTGGCGCTCGAAAACCGCGTCTCTTTTTTCGTTTTATCGTTTGGAATAAAACTTTTACCTATTAGCACCTTGAATACGTGGTAAGACTGTGCAGCAAACGGCCTCAAACAATACCGAGAGAAAGGTGCCACCAGAAATGTTCGTTTAAGCGGCTAAGTCTGACATGAGCCGGGAGAGATGATGGTCGTTATATTCGATACAGGTTGCATTCTTTTCAACAACGAGAACGAGCCGTGTTTCACAATGGGTATTCGAGAGCTCGAGGCCCTGTGGGCGTATCAAATAATCGATATATCTAACCACGGCTGCTACGTCTAATGTAGGTCTCTACGTATGTCGAGGGGCTGTTACCGACATACCTGTGCCATTAATGCCACGGAAAGGGGTTCACCTTCGCAGTGTGACCCTTGCCTGCCCTCGAAAGCTCATTACGCTAAAGTGGAACATCACACGCGTCCGAGTATCGTACCTTCCGCATGCTCCTTTTTAAAAATATTTCATGCCATCCGACCTTCTAAATTTAAAATAAAGACTTATCTGACTTTATGGCAACTCGTTAGACTCAATGAACAGGTTCAAGTTCACTGGCGTGAATTAAAATACAATATTGGAGCTCGGTATTGCCAGGAAACAGCGTGGATTGAAAGAAGGAGAGACAAAGAACAATGATGCACTGGACAAGTACTTGTGATGTCTTCAGTGTCCTCTCCTCTCCATGTTGAATCTGGACAAACTAGTATTGAAGATCATGAATCTATATACTATTCTAACACCGATTTCGTTCAGTTATCGCGAGAGTGCTTGTCGTTTTCAGGTTTCTAGAACACTCTAGGGGCCCATACGTTGCGACCACTTCATACTTACGGCGCTCTGCGATGCGAACGTGAATTTGGCTTCATGAACAAAGCAAAATTAGGTTTTTAAAGAGACAATCATAAGAGTAGTAGGCTTAATGAAGTGACATAAGTACTTTGTGTGAATTGTTCTCGAAACAGGAGAGTTCAGTAGTATCCTTTACTTTTTTCATTGCAGAACTAATTGATACGGAGCAGCGGAGGCAATATCGACCTCAACCTCTCCACAGCAAAACACTTAGAACATGACAGAACAGGGGAGTTTACCTTTCACATAAAATTTTGAAAATACGGGCCTAGGCGGTACAAAATTGTAGCTCAAAACACGCACAGCATCAAAATCAAAGATTCATAATTAAATAGTAACATATGCGGGAACAATCCCATACTACACACATCTGTGAATGTGTTACAAGCGCGTACCGAGGATTACAAACCTCCCAGTGTGCGTCCCCTTTTTCATCCAAGGAATGCATAGAAACCCGTAGCAAATGGTGCCCCCACTTTTTAATTAGAAAACGTTAATACGTGCTCGCAGCGAGCACGCAGGCATTGTCTCATAGAGCCTTCTACGTGCTTCTCTATGCGATATCTCCTTCTCACGAAACAACGCCCAGAAACCATTTCATTGATGTACTTGCCCGTATCTGTGTTAGAAGCATGTTTCTTCTTCTGTCGCTGTGCTCGGGCTGATAAGCATGTGTTTCCTATGCATGTGTGCGTGTTCTCTCTCCGTCACTACACGGTGCGTTTGTACGGTCTTTTTTAGTTGTTTCCGGAAAACATATGGTCCGTACTCATGGAACAACAAAACCCTTTTCACGCTAGCCTGCTTTCTACCGATTGTGACGCAAATATCCTCACCTAAAAATGAAATTATTACCGCAACACCTGAATAGACATGATATCTCTGATCGACGGTGAACATAAATAGAAATTTCCATAAGTTATTCAGTGTTTTATTGATTTATTTGTGTCGAAGGGGAATTTCAAGGCGTATGTTAATGTGCCTAATAATCAACAAAAGTGCCTCAGTGACAGTTGCGAAAATGTGTAATAAACGAAGTGCGAAAAAAGGTCGAGCGTTCGATAAAATTTTCTTAAACAAATGAGGAAAGCCGCACAGTTTTTGTTCATGAATGATTTTGAGGGATCATTTTTGCACACACCAAAACAGTTGAGAAAATGGGTGCCTGATATTTATTTAGAGACACATGCGATACTTGACGCGTGATAAAAACTGTGCATCGCCGACTTGCAGCACAACGTGTTTTGCGTGTAAAAGCAACAGAATTTTCGTTTCTTTATATGGATGCGGGGTAGAGGGCATTACAAACCTGTCATTTCAGCTGCATAAAGAAAAGGCATAATACCTAATCACGAAGATAAACAGTAAATCTCGCAGATTTTTTTCACACCACACATTCTCTAGTTGTTGTTTGCAGATACATTCACTTCATAGTTTGCATAGTCTGCTTGTAAGTACTTGTGTATTGTAAGTGAGCTCTCCTGCCAGCGTCACTTAATGTGCCAGCCCACAATCTTGTTGACAATATCACCTTTTTGTCATTGTATATATTTAACATCTGCCCCCGTTTTCTGCCTGATTCCGTAGTTTCAGTGAAAAATCACATACTTTTGCGGTAGCCATTCGTATGAGATTTTCGGTACGACATCTAATTTACAGCGACTAGACCCACAAACACATCATCACAATAACCGCAAATTTAGACACGTAGATTTGAGTTATTAGAGCTTGTAATATTCATCTGGACTAATAAATATTTTTTTTCTGCTACCTTCTTTTTTACACCTGCCAAGTTTTCCACAGGGACACTTATTCTTGGCATGTTTTACTCGCTACCTTCTTTTTTACACCTGCCAAGTTTTCCACAGGGACACTTATTCTTGGTATGTTTTACTCGCTGATGTATTTGCGTTACCACTTTTTCCGTGTAACAGCTTAGATTGCAAGTTTCACTGCAGGAGCTAAGTATCGCTATCATAATATTGTCACGGCCACTGTGGTGTAGTGGCTAAGGTACTCGGCTGCTGACCCGCCAGTCGCGGGATCAAATCCCGGCTGCGGAGGCTGCAATTACAATGGAGGCGGAAATACTGTAAGATCGTGTGCTCAAATTTGGGCGCACGTTGAAGAACACCAGGTGGTCGAAATTTCCAGAACCCTGCACTACGGCGTCTCTCATGATTGTATGGTGGTTTTGAAACGTTAATCACCACATATAAATAAATCAATCAATCAATCAATTATAAAATTATCTTGGAGTGGTGACGTGGCCGAAGGGAGCCGACTACAGATCGAAAATAAATCTTTTTACTCGGGCCTAACTTGTGGCCAACAAACTAAAAGTAATATTTAAGCGAGGCACTAGCACTGATAGCGGCGGGCAGAGAGTCAGCCGTCGATCAACTGACAAACGGCGAAGCGGGTCGGCATTTATACCCTTGCCATCGAATATTCTAGCGTTATCGCTAGCGGTGACGTAGTTCCAGAATAATCTGAAATGTTCACTAAGTGGGCGTAACCTTAACAAAACGATCTACTACAGCCTCGAAGCTTCTCAAACATTGTAGGCGTGTTTAGCACTGAACGTTGTGTAACGGGGCGATAACAAAACTTGAGGAAAGGAACGTGGTATTATGTTCTCCCATCTTATTATAAGTTTTTTTGTAGGGAGGGGGAGACGAAGACCATTCTTACACAAATTTTTTATCTTGTTTGTCCACTTACACAGTTCCCGATAGTATTCAGCACTCCGCAGCAGGCAAATGGGAATGTCGAGCGTAAGAAATAGCACAGTTTGAACAGCGCCACTGCCAGAAACTTCTCGCATACTAGCAATGCTGTAGAGTTTAAAAAATTAAGCACTCGCGCACACGCGTACAAAGCCGTTGTTACTTTCAACTATAAAACTTACAGCCAGAGAATGTTTGGGGTAATGATATTCGCTTTCGCCCATTTGTTGTATGACCCTGGCAAACCCCATGATTCATTGCAGCGTGAGAAACACTCATAAGCTTAATCAGCTGTCCACTCATGACCATCTACAATATGCCTTGCCATGATATATTTCCGCTTAATGCACGTAGTTTGCCTTGAGCGATAAGAATTACTTTTGATGTTCTGGTTATCTTGTCCATGGTGCATATCCAAATTTTTTTACCATGTCTATGTGCTATGCCTTCTAGAGCATTAGCTGTTAACTTTTAAATATAGGTTTATTAGCCATGGTATCTAACAAGCTGAGCCATCGCGCTTCTGCGTTCGAGGACATGCTTTCAATTTCTGCTTTCGAGGTCGGTGATTCATTGATTGATATGTGAGGTTTAACGTACCAAAACCACCATATGATTATGACAGACACCGTAGTGCAGGGCTCTGGAAGTTTCGACCACCTGGGGTTCTTTAATGTGCACCCAAACCTGAGCACACGGGCTTACCAAATTTCCGCCTCCACCGAAAATGCACCTGCCGCCACCAGAATTTGATACCGCGACCTGCGGATGCTTTCGAGGTCGTGCGTTGAAACTCCTCAAATAGTTTTTTTATTGTCAACCAATTTTTTTGCTATATGTATCGAGCCTTTACCTTATTCTAGTAGCAATTCGTTTGAACAGTTAACTAACTTTTCGCGGTGCGTTAGGTGCTGCCACTGGTTCTTGCTTGAAAGTTGTTGCTGTTGGCTCTTCGAGAACAAAAAGGTTCATGATCACACAACCAGGCATTTGTTATCACTGAAAGTTATCCTATTAACTTGACGCATTAAACTTACATCTTGAGTGATTACGCTGAGAGGCGTACGGTTACGAGACAGTTATATTGCTTTGCGGAGTCAGTGGTAACATGCAGGCGCTAGATTGTTCCGTCAGCGAGGACGGAATGGCAGACCCCATGCATGCCTCATCGGCACGATAGTTGCACAGATTAGAAGCTCCACCTTTGTAGCAGAGCGTTCACAGTCTCTTTTACTCTGCCTTCAAGGAAAGAGTAAGTTCCGCGGCCAACTCTGCTCTACTCCCCCACGAAATTGAAGAACTCTGTGGAGAGTAACACATTTCTTCTGCTCTTGCAGTACACCCTCAAATTCTGTGAGTGGAGTGTTGTGCATTAAGGTGGAACTCGATTTATTGCCCTCTGTGGCGATTAATTTACCTTGAGAGTTATCTGGCACGGCCTTCACTACATGGGGCACCAAGCAGCCTATAGACACGATTCTGTTGGTAAGTAAGTTGATAAAGCCGAATAAATACAATGGGTAGACACTCTTTTTCTCTTTGTTTGTAGGTCTAGGAAGAATCGTATTCCCACAGTGAAGTCACGGTTACCATCTTTTTTGTAACCCCTGAAAACAGGCAAGTTTTATTGCATACTAGTAACAGCACTCCAGGTGAGTACAGATGTCTGGTGTAACAAAAACACTTCAGTGGCACGGTTGTGTGTGTTTTTTTTTAATAAGTGGTTAACGACTTAGAATACTAGGTACCCTGATAAGACAGATGCTTGGGCTAGTTGGTGATTGGGAATCAACATAATTGCGCAGCGCAAGACTGCGAGTAGTTACGACGCATTTAGAGAAGAAGAGACAAGGACAGAAAGAGCACCGACTTCAACTGAATTTTTATTAGTGAAAACACTTAAATATATACTCATGACAGAACATCCCTGCGCAATCGCGCAACCTATTGCATCACAGCAAGATAATCATCATCTCTTTATATGGTTACAACGCCACAGCTCAGCACAAGTTTACAATCTGTTGTCTCAAAACAAGAAACTCGATTTCTTTTTTAGTCCGAGCAAGTGAAGGCATGCTGATACATTGATCATCTAGCATTTGCATTCCATTGGCCTCCATAATCTCTCGTGTTAGCTGGTGACGGTGTTTGGCTACAACAGTTCACTTTTCGAATTCCGGTCTGGAACCACAATCCCTACAATGGATGCCCAAATGACCTTGCACTGCTGAGTATACATTGTGATGATGCTCTTTTAAACGCTCATTCAGGCAGCAGCCCATTTGCCCAACATATATCTCGCCACATGACAACGGGAGCAAATAAACCACGGCTATCACACATTCTACTAGTAGCCTTCTATCTTTGATTGTGCAGCAGCTCCTTCGTGCGGACTGAGCATTCAGCCGTTTGCAGAGCGCTGAAAGCTTGTCTGGGGCAGAGAAAACCACCTTCACATCTACCATATCACCTATCTTTTTCGAATTGTAAGAAATCCTATGTAGATAGGCAATCACAGCCACGCGCTTTGAGCTACTAGCCACGCAGCTTACTGGTGCTTGTCGTCCCTGTTTATTGGTCCTAAGCAACTTTTCCGCCACCGAGACCAGCAAATGATCGTGGAAACAAGCGCTGACCAGACGGGAAGCCTGCTCATCGAAGCTGCTGATTAAGAGTGGCCGCAAGGCTTTCGGAGGGCATTTAATAAACAATGATTAGCAATCCCTCTTTTTACGAGCTTTCAATGAGCCGACGAGTACAGTAGAATAGGTTTGCTTTCTCTGGCCTCATAGTTCCAGCAAAGGTGATTATACTTGACATGTTTAATCTCAAATCTAAAAACCTTACCAAAGCACCCTGCATAAGCTCATGCGTCCGAATAAGAGGTGCCATGCACTCATCGAAAAGACGTAATATTACGACGATACCGCAGCTTCGAAGCCCCGATCGGCGCAGTATAAAAGCACAAGAAAATCTTCGACAAAATGAAACACCTTTACGACAGCCGTTCTGTTGAGGTGGCTAGCGAAGAGTCGGTCATGGCGAGAGAGAAAAATGTCACTTAAAATGAGTGCTATGAATGAACCGATGCAAGCTCCTCTTTTTTGAATAAAAGTGCCTTCGTTCCACGATACAAACGTCGTCTTTAAGTGAAAGCCAATGTGCTCAAGAAAGCCACTGACTGTTATGCCTGCAGCATTCTGGAACGCAACTGAACCGAAGTTGTCAATGCAGTCCTCAACGCACCGTAGTAGTGTGTCATGTGGTAAAGAGTAGTAAAGATCCTTGATGTGAACGGAGCAGGCACTTAAGTTCAAAATTTCAGTTGAAGTCAGCGCTCTTTCTGTCCTTGTGTCTTCAACTGTAGTTACAGCGTAACTACTCGTAGTCTTGCGGTGTACAAATATGTTGACTCCGTACCCTACTATGGGAGAGCATAAAGCCATTCTGGGGGCCTCACACCCGTGTTTACAGAAATGTATTCTCACAAGCAGTGAACATCAATTACAATGCAACAGAACATCACGATGGAACATAACATGCAAAGAAACACCAAACATTGTTACAGAAATATCTCTACATATACACATTACATGGCAAACTAAGGACGCACAAATGAAGCGTAAATATCTAAATGTCAGGTATTTACATAGTATATTATTTACAAGGTATTTGTTCGAGTGCTCAACAAACATTAACCTACCAAGACCAGACCGGCCTGAAAACAAGCTTTACATGTCTCCCGCAGACAAACACAAAGAGGCAGGACCAGTGTCGAAGGAATTCCTCTTCAGCGAGAAAGAAGGGTTTCTCCGACAAAAAAGGTAGTAGTTCTTTGTACAGTATCTCCAAAATCGGGAATACAACGCGACCGTTAAGACCTGCTGCAACCACCTCACAGTGGTGGCGCCAAAGACAGTAGGCACCAGCAACAATGAGAAGTTAGACGAAGCGGCCTCGAGAACAACGCCCAGAAAAAACAAAGCAATTTACTCCAAAGCCGCAAAATCCAGCATGCACGGCCCTCCGGAAAACACGAGCAACAACGCATTGTCTTAAAACATGCTTAATTGTTTCCCGTAGGAAGCAGTTCGGGCATGTCACTGACCGGACTATTCTCCACCTTTCGAGGCAATCAAGGGTACGAAGAACACCCCAACCCACCCACCACATGAAGTCCCAGAAGTGGCCAGGCAGAAATGATGCCGTCGGCGCACTCCAAGAGACATGAGTTGAGTGGGTGCGGCGAGCCGGAGGAACTAACGGGAGCAACAAAGCGGCTGTTGTGTCAACGATAGCATTCTCCAACACATCTACATCAGGACAAGTCGACTGTATATGACGACAAAATGCGACAGCTGTTGCATAAAACGAAGGAAGTGTTACTGATTGTGGGCCCCAATTAAAGTGCACATTAGGCATCAAATACCGAAGGTGAGTGCCCAGAAAATATGCCAGAGTTTGCGTGGGGGATTCCTCTCCTTGTACGAGGCGCATCAGGAAGCGCAGGGCCAGTAGCCGGCAGCGTATTGACAACGAAGGGAAAGCAAAGCCTTCCTGGGAACGCTGCTGTCCTAACGCCGCACGATAAACCAACTCAGTGCCATCGTACCTAAAGAAGGATCACACAGCAGACTGCAGTGATCTTACAATACGTAAAGGTGGTTGCACCACGTGAGAAAGGTACCAATTGCGCCCGCAGAAGGTACCTTTCCGCTCAAGAAACGAGAAGTCAAAATTCCGTGCGTCCTCAACTTTTTGTTTTACTTCATCAAGATCGTTAAACCAAACAAAGTTACAGATGCCCCAGTGGTTGTATAGAATACCCGAAATTGGGAAGAGACGCAGCTGAATGAAGAGGGGAAGCGGAGTTAGGTCTGGACACAGCTGGGCTAGAAGAGTGGCAAGCGCGCACTTTCTTACGGGCTGTGCACCTAAAGAGAGAGAGAGAAAAACGGCACATTTTTCACATCACGTTGCAGGTGAGGGTGGGGGCACAGCGCCATGAACTATTGGCGGTAAAGGTGGGAACTAAACACGAAGCGTAGCCCTCAGTCGACGCCTTGCTTCTAACCAGCCGCACGTGTTTGAATTAGAAACGAGGAAGAAACTAGCACGCGTTAGTCATGCATTAAATTAAGATAGTTGTTTCTGATGATTTTAACTTACAGAGACGAATATTGGTGACTTAATCTTCAATAAAGTTTGCCTAAAATTTCAAGCCCAATAAAGAAGACTAGTAACATAAAGACGCACTTAGAGCATTATCAGACTAGAGAAGTTGCCAGGTTGAACTCGCGGGGCGTAACCTCCTTGGTTTTAGCAAGGTTTTGCGAGGGTTGGGCCGCAGTGCCACGAACTAGCGGCGGTATAAGGTGGGAAGTAGACACGAAGTTCAAACCATAAGAGAGTGCGCAGGTGCCGCTGCTCTAGTCTGGCCATGGTCTAGAGTTTGGAGAGCCATTGAACAAATGGCTCTCCTATACTTGTGGCCCCCTATACTTGTGTCCTCTGTCGTGAACAGGGTGGTGAAGTGTGTTGTGAAAACGGTCACTATATCCTCTGCTCAATTAGACTGTGAGTCCCTGGGCATCTCAACATATGGAACCTTTGCTTGTTCTTCAAGAGAGCCGTTGCGGACACTTCGGAGAACAGCAGGATCTGCAACGGGCCTTCCATTTACAAACGACAGCGCCACTGTACGGGAGCCAAGGCGGAGCAGGAGTTCATATTGCGCCTGCAGCTGATTCAGATAATCTTGTATAGCAAACTTTAGTGTTTCACCCCTCCGAACTTTGCGCGCTTTTTGAAGCGTGTAGTTCATTTCAGTCGTTAGTGGCTTTTTTCAACCTCTGCCTGCTTTAATTAGTTCAGTGCAAAAGCTGTCCTTCAAAAGTATCCCAGTCACACGGTGCTGCTGTGCGCTTACACAAGCCTTCCAGTGTTAGCCGCAAAGAGGCTACACACTCTTGATCATGTAAAATTGATGTGTCTAACTTTTATTGGTTCCTAAATTGGGCAGACTGATCAAAACGCATTTTTACTGACACTAAGAAGTGGTCGGAAATAAGCGGTGCGTCTTCGGGGTATTTCAAGACTTCGCAACCACTGACATGCGCAGCTAACACTTCAGGGAAGTAGAAACGGCCTAGGCGGCTCATATTTGTGCTTCGTTGCCATATCGCACCAAACACGTCCCCGTGGATACTAAGCCACGCATCCCTTAGCTTGAAATTGCGAATAAGCTGCTTCAGTGCGCGCGCCCCGCTATATGGCCTGCCCTGGTGACGTCCGCTTACATTCCTGTACGGATATTCCACACAATTAAAATCCGCAACAAAAATGGTGGGATAGTTGTCGAATAAAAAAGAATCTAGCGAGTCAAAGAAATCAGAGGTGTTCGCACGTTGGGCTGGAGCGTGATAACGAGTGCCCTTACACGCTGGTCATGAAGGTTGAAGTCCACGGCCAGAGTTCGACCGTCAAAACCGTAGTAACGATGGGCACCCCGGCGAAACACAGGTGTAATAAATACGACTCCTACACCACACATAAACGAGTCTGTTGAAAAGAAGGCATCCACACCAAAACAGGAACAAAAGGATTGAACATCATAGGGTGAGCGGAAATTAGTTTCTTGAAGAAAACGAATATCTGCATGACATGCTCTGGCTAAGGTCATAACTTCCCGCTGCTTGTCTAGGTTTCTAAAGCTTCGAACAATTACGGAAACAAAATGAACCGTCGCCAATATTTATAGAGCATGCGCTGATGTAAAAACAAAGGAAAAGGTGGGCAAGCACTCAAGGAGCTATCGTGACTATGGGTAATTTCGCTCTGACTGCGTCAGAGCATGGGGGAGTTTGTGGGGCTTACTCACCCCACTTTCAGTACTTTCCGAGTCCGTGGTGGAGGGGTGTACGCGTTTCGCCGCCTGGCGATCAATGTCCATGGGGCTGCAAGCAGGTTTCACTCCGGCGATGGGGCCAGTGAACGTGTGGAGCGGGGTTGGTCAGATTCAGAGTGCGGGCCTGAACGCAGAGCTTGCTCATTCGGGCGCTTGTCAGTTGTATAGGGTCCTGTCTGGAAAACTGGTCTGCAGGACATCCTGTAGCTCGCGTATTACTACCCATTGATGAACGTGGTGTATTCGAGCCCTCGGCAGAGCCCCCGGAGTCTGCGCTGGAGCGTGTGTGACCCCTGCCAGGGAAACGAGGCCGGAACAGCGGGCTCCGATGCGTCGCGGTCATCCGCTGTTTCCGACGAGGTGTCGTCGATTTCATTGCTTGTGTGAAAAGCTGAAGACACCGTCTAAGCTGTAGGAAGCAGGTTTTCCAACTTTTCTTCATCGTCTGCTTGGGAACAAACATGTGAGGTCACACTTTCGCTGTCACATTTTCGCGCAGGTACTTGTTGTTCTTCAGGGGTCCGTGACGCAAAATATGACTGGGTTCCAACTGGATCACCAGGTTCTGCTGCTGCAAAATATCGTGGTCTTACGCAGTCAACTGTTGCATGATTCCCTGCGCACCTCCGGCAAAGCTTCATACAGCCCTTCGTGGTGTGGCCAAAAATGCTGCAACGTGAGCACCAGGGGTTGGCGAAGTCTTTTCCGATGTGTCCTGCTAAGCGGCACCGAGAGCACACCTTTTTAACGCCTCGGTAATCACACATCACCGTGTGGCCTTGGACCGACAAGAAATTCGGTATGGGCTTCTTCATTTCCACACGAGCCACCCGGATGCCTATACCCACTCCTGGGCGCCCCTTGAATGCTGGCTCGTGTACTTGCTGCACGTTTCCGTAGACCGAGAGAGTAGAGGCAAGCGCTGCATCTTGGACCCACAGTGGAACACGAAAAATAGATACGTGAACAATTTCGGGTCCTATGGTGACTAGGGGTACCGACTCGCCGTTGAGCATATCAGCACCTCGATTTTTCGATTCCATTGCTGCAGTCTCGCTGGAGGCGGCAGCACTGAACTTTACACCTCCCATATGTTTGTAGGACTTGATTCTGGCAGGGCCAGTTACAGCGTCAAGAGCATCGATGACATCGTCGACAAAACTGCCTTCTGTAGCACTAAGGACGAAACAGTGGCTTTCGGCGGAGGCGTGGCATAGGTCACCGACGGCATGGTTGAGTCCGGGCTCCCACTGCGAAACGCTGTGGTGCCCGGGCGACGAACTAGGAGCGCTCCTGACTGATTCCAATGTGGGCTGTATCTGTATATTACAATGAACACCTGATGTAACAGTGCAGAGTGACTGCTAATGGAGCCAAACACATAGGCGCAACATTCACTCGCTATGACATGCTCAACCACACTACGTGTTCTGGTATTTTGCTCGTACTTATCAAAAACAATGAGTCTTCAAGAATGTAGCGAATTGCATTGATGGTAATATGTACCAGAAGAATTCATTAGTTTATTTCTTTAGTTTATCGCCTCATTCAAAGTTCTGTAAAATTATAACCATGCACTTCAACGGCATCAATAAAGAGCTAGTTCTGCAGGATTTTTGGTGATCGTGGCGGTGGCGTCATCGTTCCTGGTTGTGAGCTAAAAATCAGTGTCGACCACTTTACGTGGGAATTTTCTGCTCCACAGGACCTTTCTGCAATTCCCAGCCCCACCCCTTCCTCCTTGAAGTCTGCACTGGTCAGCTTACCCTGGCTGGAAGAGCAGTAGCTGGTCCAGCGGGCTCACAGGGTCGCGCAGGGCAATATAGCCCTGTGCTTATGGCCCCATCTAATGAAAGGTCTGTGTATACATTCGCCAATAAAAGTTTACTCCCCTTCTCTCTCTCCGTGAGTGAAAACAACCATATCCACGACGTGAATAATTTAAAGAGGCTTCCCGGGAGAACACCAATTCCTCCACCATAATATAAAGATGTTATCGGTTTGTTTGACAGCATACCCGTCTCACTTCTGCTTCGCTGGCCTATGACTCGGCTTTGCTTAACAACGAGTCAGTCCTCTTCACATTGGTCTGCTGCATTGCGAGCCCACTGCGCCGCTGCTTTGGCTTCTGGGTTGTTCATGATGCGGAACGGTAATGAAGAGTGTTCACTGAGTGAGTCCCAGCAAAGAGAAAGGAAGCACGCCAAATGCCAGTGCTGTATGCAAGCGCTGCCCTCTAGCAGTCACTTAGTTGACTAGAGCAAGCAGCGCCGAGTGTTGCGCGACTCACCGTTCAAAGTGCATCTGTGCAGCGTTCTTTTTTTTCTCTTTATATTTATTTTTTGTTTCTCTTTCTTTTCCTTTATTATTTTGTTTTTGCTTTTTGTGCACTATTTTTATTTCTTTATTGTCTTTCATATATTGCTTTCTCTTTCTTACTCTTCCTATTTTTTTATCTATTTCTTATTGTCTGCTTTGTAATTGGAGTGCATTTAAACCACATTCTCCTTTGATAGTTTCCGTGTTTCAAAGACTACTATTAATCAACGCTTCCGCTACATCAAACAAAATTTAGCTAATAACGCTGCTGTCACTTGTAAAGGCCTTTTTTAGCCCCGCCGCGGTGGTCTAGTGGCTAAGGTACTCGGCTGCTGACCCGCAGGTCGCGGCTTCGATTCCCGACTGCGGCGGCTGCATTTCCGATGGAGGCGGAAATGTTGTAGGCCCGTGTGCTCAGATTTGGGCGCACGTTAAAGAACCCCAGGTGGTCAAAATTTCCGGAGCCCTCCACTACGGCGTCTCTCATAATCATATGGTGGTTTTGGGACATTAAACCCCACAATTCAATTCAATTCAAGGCCTTTTTTAAAGGTGGTACATTTGCACGCTGGTATAAGAGTCACCCGGTGAATAACCAACTGTCTAATTCATGAACTACAAGCACGAATTGTGTTGACGTGTATGCGTGGACGTCACTCATGCTTCTTGGTCGTACTCATTCTTGCTGCTGCCACCTCTGGCATGGAAAGTTATTTTCCCCACAGACTGCTGTGTGTACATAGCTCGCTGTTTGTGAGATGAGAAATATGAAAAGAGTAGCCTAGATGGTTATTACAGCACGCTGAGGAGCGAGAAGTCGCTGGTTCGAACACCCGGAGGGTGTCTTGGAAAGCGGCACTGAAACGCTAAACGGCGCGTGTTGCCATACCACGTGCTGAAGAAGACTGAAGAAGACTGTTCATGTTGTGGTGTTCTTCATTGTGAAGTGTACAACCCCAAGTGATGAGAAACAGAGTTGGTGTGGCCCCACGTCACAGACATATATCTCAGTATGCTGTGGAGTAGAATACATAAAGCCTGTGTAAGTTCATGTGTGTGCTTGTCTGGAGTTTGCGTAACGCCGCAGATTTTATTGCTGTGAGGTTCTTATGCGGTGCTGGATACAGTTTTCTATTGTTCCGGTAACACTGAAGAAGTAATGCAAAATTATGGCCTGGAGGCGTTGGGTCCTCTATAGCAGTGTGCAAGGAAGCTCGCCAATTTGTGAAGCCTGGAGCCACCTCATCTGCAAACTGGTTCCCGGTGACGTCCTCGTGCTTTCGCACCCAGATAATGGTTTGGGTGTATACAATTGGAAAGTCCTTATGAATTTGGTTAGAATTTGAAATGCTTTCGTACATATTCTACCCTTTTCGTAGTTCCTACATGCAGCCTTCGAATACATGATTATTGTCAGTGGGGCTTTTTGCCTCTGCCCTCTTTCAGTGCGATCGCTATCTCCTCCACGGCTGTAATGGAGGCTTGGGCTATGGAGGCAAAACTTGTGATGTTCCCTTTTTGGTCTGTGGTAACAGCCACCGTGTTCTTTGCGTTTGTCTAATCAGCTGGTATTGGTGTTCTCTAATTTCTTTAGGAGGTAGTGAATGTTAGTTAATATTAGTAAGTATCATGTACACGAAGAAGTAATAGATCTACGAACAGGCCTCAGCGTCCACGAAAATTAATAAAGGGACACTAAAGTCAACTATTAAGTCGACATTGATTGTTGAAATGGTGGTCCAGAATCCTAGTAGTGTTACTTTTGTGTGAAGGAAAGGCTTATTTTGAAATAAAATCACGTTTGCGTGCTCCGCATCAGGTTAGCGCACTTCAAATTACCCGCCTCAAGAAGCAAACTGACCGGTCCGTTTCACGTCACTGTTGCCATGCGCAACGTTGCCCGGCTTCACTGCCCTAGTGGCAGCAGACTGAAAGCACCGGGAGCCACAACAGCAACAACGACCATTAGTCAATTTCTCGTCATTGGCTTCGAAATCACACACGCTTTTGTTTTAACTACGCCTCACTAGATGACACCACCTGTCCTGTGTAACCACGCAAAAAATGAATTTTTGAACCACTCGCGCAATTCCCAGTAGTAACGTCTGGCAATTATTATTTCCTTGAGTCAAACAGAAAAGAACAAGCAGCATTTTATTGCGTCTCTTATTACATGGAAAGTTCTTTAGTGCAGTTAGATCGATTACTAGGGATTAATTGTGGGTGGTCCATCTGATGTCATCGGGATCATTTTGAAAATGTCCTACTGCAGCGCTTGTGTTTCTGTGCATTTACTTTATTTTTTCTCGGTAAGTAGGGCACTGTTGTTGATCATAGTTGTCGTTTTAGATGCTGTCATACACTGAGTTTTTATTCTAACTTAAACTGTTGTTTGACTTTAGTGTCCCTTTAACGTAATAAGTTGGGCAAGTCAGCGCTGCAACATGGTGCTGCAACATGTGCATATACACCAGTATTGTGTGTGAGGTGGCCGCTTTTGGAAAATACGATGCAGAATCAGCTCGTTGTTTCGAACTTAGTGAAAACCGACTCTTAATTCAAACTAACGCCCGGTTTCCGGCCCAATCTAGTGTATTTTTATGGCAGAAAACTTCCGATGATATAAACGCGTCAATATCCACAACATGCAATTTAAATTGAGAGCCCCTGGCAGGAGCCAGCCCAAAGTTATCACAATATGTTTCAAACCAAGACCAAAGCGTTTTTATAAGCTTCAGGGGCATAATACAGAAAAAGCAGCATTTTTAAACAGAATATCTGTTAATTTTTTTTCTAAACAGAACACTTGGGCAAGTTATAAACGATTCACATGAAGTCGCGACGGAAGAAACGCGAGCAAGTGAAAACTACAGATTACTTTTGCCTTTCATTGAGTTAACTCCGCTATGTACATTAACGCTTTTTTGGAGCATGAACAGCGTCTTAGAATCACATTAAATCTTACTACTTACATGCATGCACATCGACGCTGTCGAGGCCCCCCTTACCATGGCCTATAGTCGTATAGGGCAGGTGCGAGACATCCGTGCGTAATACTGCCTGCAGAGCGTACATAGCGTGTATATGTTTTAAGAAAATATTAGGTCGCATCAACGTAAAAACAGGGACACAAACCAAACTGTGCATCACTCAAAGTGTATCAAAAAGGTCAAGTTTAAAAAGAACAAAATTAAAGGCGGCCAACCAGAGCAAGAAAAGGCTTCGTACCATCATCAACTTTTACTCCGTAGATCTACGTTAACTATTTGTGACAACCAGTGGTTCTTCCTTGCGGTGGGTTGCTAGGTGTACTCCGTAATGACAGGGCCTCATCAAAAGTAGAACTCACGGGACGGCTTCATGCTCTCCTATAGAAGAGTACTTAGTGCTCTAAATTGTTACAAACTTGTTCTAAATACACGTGACAAAGTTTGAAAGCCTGTTCACTGCTCTCTCATTGTTCAGAGAGCTCGAAATAATCAAACATTTCTTATAAACCTCGCATCGGTTGTTTGTGGAGCAAACATCTACCCTTCGTCCTAATCCTAAATGTTAATTCAAAAGTATGGAGAACATATTGTCAACTTAAAAGCAATGCTTCCGTCTACAAGCTTGCTTCGCCAGAAACAAGCACCTTTGGCAGCATCCTGACCTCAATCTGGTCCATGTTCTATATATCGCATTCTGGATGAAAACAGCTAGTCAATAGCGTTATGGTAAATTGCGTTTACATACACTGGCTTTCTAGCCACTTAGTGCAATAGAAGGTAAAAAGTGCGATTTGGAAAGGCGCGGAAATATTGAAAGAGGTTTTGGTTATTTTCATGTAGCTGGCACTGACGGAGACACGCAAGGCTACACGCCTCCTGCAGGAGCTTTAGCTGAAATATCGTAGCACAGTAGGGTACTTTTGCTCTGCCATGATGTTTCTGAAACTCATTCGTCACCGTTACATTCTACCTCACCGATTACAAGAAGAAAGGATCCCAGTGTTCTGCTTCAATAGATGAAGAGGAACACTCTACCACAAAATATCCGAGCGCTGTGCATGCGTGATATGCAGGTTATTTTTTTTAAGAGAGTTAAGTTTGTTTTACAGAAGATCTATGACAATAAATCGTCTATAATTTTAGCCGACGAACTCGATGCTAAGGCGGAAATACTTTGCCACAGCTAAAATAACGCTTGCGCGGCTAATGAACAGAAGCTCATTACGGAGAGCACCTATTTATATTACAATATTGTAGTGCACGCCAATCAATGATCTACGTAATTTTCACAAACCAGAAAAGCTGCACGTCGTTAGAGATATTCTTCATCGAATTTCAAGGGCGAAATCGAAACTGGCCGTGCAAAACACTCATGAAGCGCAACTGTTCTGCTACGTCATACCAGAACTATCCGTCACTTTGAGCATTTTTTCATCTATCTATCTATCTATCTATCTATCTATCTATCTATCTATCTATCTATCTATCTATATATATATATATATATATATATATATATATATATATATATATATATATATACCAATCTATCTATCTATCTATCTATATATCTATCTAGCTAGCTAGCTACCTAGCCGCCTATGCTTGGTGCCCTCGTCATCGCCTCTTTGAGTTTGGGAAGACGGAAATAGGTATGAGAAGGCAAGGGAGTTTGAGCAATATGACGATCTGGTCATTACATGCATAACGTGAAAATCACGTTGCGTACGTTGTCATTCCCTTTCCTTCAGACAAATGGTGGTAGCGGTCTTTTCATTGCACCCTGATGAAGAGGGAACCTGTACGAAAACTGGTTTTGCTGACTTTGAGCGACCCTTCAGCAACCACGGAAAAAAATACTGGTTCCGTCTTACAACACGATTCTCTCTTACGGTTCACCCAGCAATGAAATGAAAAATTTTAAAAGTTCTGAGAAAGGTGCAGGTACTTAAGGTAAATCCTGGATGGACTAGAGATTCATTTAGTCCTTTATAGCTTCAAGAAAATTCATCTTTACGGTCGTTATCATTGGTCAAGACAACTGAGGTACTGGCACTACCCATTGACGCGGATAATATTAAGAAAAAAAAGATCACGAAATAACGTTCCCCATAAAGATAATTAGGAAGTATTTAATTCGCGCAAGTTTTTGTGCTTCCTTCTTATCACCACGATAACACTAACACAATAGTAATAACACACAGTTTCCTGAAAGCTCGAACACTTTTCTTACAAAAGTAAATGCTAACTATGACAACATGACCGCGTTGTTTACTACAATTTCATTCTAGAAGTCACTTCCATCAATTAATAAATGAAGCCCTTCATTATGTTGTTTCCGACGTCATCGAAAACAATTTTGCTAACCACACGCATCGACTGATTCTATTTCTGTCTTTATATGCGTATTGGTTTAAATATATTTGTAAATATGTTTCTATGTATGCTCACTATGTATGAACATCCATTGATAAGTATATTACGCATGTGCCAGTTTGTTATACTGAAATAGTTTCTTAGTTGTCAATCTTTGCTTTACGTTCTTTATACTCGTTCTAAGAGGAGCTCCCACTGAAAGTTTTTACTTTGGGACCTCCTTCTGTAGTATACCCATTTTATTTGTTTTTTTCTATTGCATACAATAGAAATGCATACATTACAATGCATTTCATACAATTGCATACAATACATTGCAACAATACATATAATACAATGCATACATTGCATACGATACAATGCAAGCATACAGAAACGAGAAAACGTTTCTGTATGCTTGCATTTCCACATGAATAATCTTTATGTATTCTGTAAGCCTCTTGTTGTTATTCAGTGGTGCTTTCAAAACAAAACCACCCATGAAGTAAACTGAAGTGCCATTTAGTACATTTGTATTGACCGTAAGAAAGTTACTTTCATGTCAAACGTATCTCCAGTGGCATGGCAAGGAAATGGTAACTGGGTATATTTTGAACGTTACCCTCACTCAACGTTGTTAAAACTTACACATGTTTATATATGCGCACGAACACATACAACCCAACCAACTCTATTACATAAGCATCATCTGAATCCCTTATGTCTCCCTTCTTCCTTGAGAGCATTTGTCATTAGGGCCGTCTTTAGCTCGTTTTTCGCCACTGTACATACCTTCGGTGAGAAATAAACACTGAGTGATTGATTGACTGATTGCATTCCATGTTAAACTAAACGTGCAGCAAGCTGCCCAAGTTGGTAAGGATGCTTGACTTTAAATGAGTAGAGCATAAAAGGCGTTCTGTCTACGTCACTGTCTTTTATATTCGTTTTTCATACCCTTCAATAGTGAAAAAAACTAACGAGCACTTACTTGATGAGCAAAACGCAAAAATAAGTGACAAACTTTTTTTTATTTGAAGCCACACGTTAAACTTCGCCAAGCAAAGAAAGTCTCTTAGAACCATTAGAAGAATACAAAGGCCTATAAATGGAGCAGAGTGATGGAAAGTGCATAACTCATAGTTCATTAGCACTGAGTAGCCAACTAAACACAGCACTCTAGGCATTTTTGTAGTCAGAAGTATGATGTGCGTAATGCTTCCTACGTCAATAAAAGAAGAATATATATCAGTACGTTATATTTTCAAAGCCTCAGACATCAATGTCACCGTGCAGAAGGGAGCAAGCACCAACATGTACATCAATGACGACACTAAATTCTTATCAGACCGCATTGTTGTATTTAGGCAGGGATTCTGGAACATATTTCATAGATCGAACATTTATTGGAGCTATACACTTTCTCATTTGAACATGAATTATTCGAACACAGTGTGCTGTATAGTTCAGAAGTCAATCACAGAATCACTCCAAGCAGCCACTGTAAAAAAAATGTGGTTGCTAGGGGCACCAGTTGTAAGGACATTTTAACGCGATTGCGTTAGAGAGGTCGTGTCGCAGATATTCTGCAATTGGCGTCGGCACCAATGATTGTGAGCGAAAAATCATCCGTGAGCGAAAAATTGAGAAAGAAGCAAGTAAAATAAAAATAACATTTTTGGTCTCGGGCTGTTCGCGTGCCAAGCAGGTGTACCACCACAAAGACACGATGTTAATTGGAGCTTCAGCGGGAGAAAAAGCACTACATTAGCGCCTTGCAGTGGATGGAATCTCCTAACGCATTTTGTTCAACAGGTGTCACGACGAAAGCGAGCCCATTCGGCGCTCTCTAGGCGCATTTGGGGGCCATCAAACTACGTTGAAAAAGGCCGACATAGTACAGACATCGCCGCTAAAAACACACAGGAACTTTTAAACAGCTCCTAAAATGGACAACTATGTCCACCTAACGAAAAACATATTATGCCTTTACAGAAGCGTTGATCTAGCAAACAGCAAACGCTAGATAATGTGCTGCGATCTGTGAGGCATTGTGAGACTAATTATGGCCTCCTAAATGGCAAGTGCGTGGCGCGCACCTTGGAGGCCACGCGACTCTTGATTTGGATCAAAAATCTGTATGTAGCATTCGCCCGCGTGCACGTGTGTGTGTGTGTAAGTGTGTGTGTGTGTGCGTGTGCGTGTGTGCGTGTGTGTGTGTGTGTGTGTGCGCGTGCGTGCGTGTGTGCGTGTGCGTGTGTGCGTGTGCATGTGTGCGTGTGTGCGTGTGTGTGTGTGTGCGTGTGTGTGTGTGTGTGCGTGTGTGTATGTGTGTGTATGTGTGTGTGTGCGTGTGTGTATGTGTGTGTGTGCGTGCGTGTGTGTGTGTGCGTGTGTGTGTGCGTGTGTGTGTGTCTGTGCGTGTGTAACAAAACAAATTAATAAGTATGCACTTGGCTGTTGAAGGGATCACTAGGGGCCGGATTGCGCTATCCCGTTCAACTCTTTAAGGCGAAACTTAACGGTCCCCCAGTTTTATTGCTTTATTTTCCATGCTAGTGACCATGCTAAATTGCCAAATTTTGTGTGCGACTGTGATTGCCCATCATTGCATGTGTTTTAAAGATACGTTCTGTGAGCGATGAAGTTTGTTTGTGCAGAATTTAAATAATACTTTAGAATAAAATATGTGCCGGGAAATGACACTTATTAGAGACAAAAGCGCACTAATGCGAATTATACATAAAATCACTCTTACTTCATGGGCATAAATAAGGCTTAACTCCTCTGCATGGCGCAACTGACTTTAAGTATCGGGGAGTCACTTTGAACATTACGTTAACATGGAATGACCAGATTGATTACACCTGCACAATATCTTTCAGGAAATTATGCTTCTTGAGGCAATGATTTAGCAAAGCCCCTTCTACCGATACGTTTTATGCTGTAACACTGTAAAATGTGTTAAGTAGTGAACCAGATCTCAATATGCACGAAATGTTTGAGTCTCGTATACTAAAAGTAGCATTGGTGCCCTTGAGAAAGTGACGTTGCATTTTGGGCCCATGTTTTATGTTGTGCGTCAGAAAATTACAGCTTTTAGAGAGTGCAGCGAAGAACAGTTAGATATATATTTAACAGATTGTCGAGATCGCATGCCCCCGCCGAACGCATGAAAGCTAGCCACAGTGAAACACTCGAGATAAGAAGCAAAAGAAAATGCCGAAATTTCTTATACTGTAATATGCGAATGATTCACGCCTCCACTCATAACTCATTCTATCGCTCTTATTAAGCCGAACCACACATCTTCGTAGACAACAAGCATTAACACCTTATTCAGCTAGACCGCATTTAGGAATTAATTTTACCATCGTAATATAGTACGATAGAAAACGACGACCGAATGCCATTTCATTATCAAATCGATATCGTAATATACATTACTGTTGCTTTGCTTTGTATTCTAGGCCCCCAAAAATCACCCTCTTTCTGTAATATTGTTACGCGTTCTTGTTTCGTTTTATCTTTTCTTTTTCTAAACGCGCTCACAGTGTGTACTATTCTTTTTTGGTCTCCCTGCTTTTACTACGTGTCCGCATTATTAGACAAACAATCAAATACAATAAGTAAATAAGTTTATGCGGTAGATGCGATGAATTGCTGAGACCTAACGTATCTGCTACTTTGTTTTCCTTTTTTTGTGTTTAGTGATACAAATGGTATAAATCTATTTCTATTTACTGGCTGGCTGTGGTGGTCTAGTGGCTAAGGTACTCAGCTGCTGATCCGCAGGTCGCGGGATCCAATCCCGGCTGCGACGGCGGCATTTCCGATAAAGGCGGAAATGTTGTAAGCCCGTGTGCTCAAGTTTGGGTGCACGTTAGAGAACCCCCAGGTGGTCGAAATTTCTGGAGCCCTCCACTACGGCGTCTCTCATAATCATAGGGTGGTTTTAGAACGTTAAACCCCAGATATCAATCAATTTATTGGCTGCCTGTTTTTGATGTACCTAAATTGCGTGGTAATGAATTGAATATGTCGCTTCTACCATAAAATGCCTGGTAACATAAAGTGTGAATAAATTACCTCATTATATTTGTAGTACTATGCTGCTAGATAAACAGTTTCCACCCATCAAGGCTTCGAACAAACCACCTGGTTGAATGGAAGTCCTATGAGCAGCCCTTCGTTTAAATCCGGACTGCCCAAAATAGCTCATATTCATTTAGTAGCTCTAAAAAGTAACTAGCGCTGCCTTACCATATTGTAAAGATCCAGAGAGAGAGATAAAGATGCAAGGAAAGGCAGGGAAGTTAACCAGACGCACATCCGGTTTGCTACCCTGCACTGGGGAAGGGATAAAGGGGAGAAAAGAGGTTGCAGAGAGATGAGAAGGTACACATAATCACGAGCACACTCGGGGAGCACACACAGTCTACAGGCGGTCGCTCAGGTTTGTTGACTTAAGGTAAAGTAGCAGTGCTTTAGTTGCTTTCTGCGCAACTGAGGCAGATGCCCAAGGTCCTCGTATCTTCTGCACACAAAATGGTCCGGGGTCAAGTCGATTCAAAACCATCCGGAGCTGGCATCGCTGTGTGTCGTAGCAAGCGCAGCTGCACAGGACGTGTTCGATGGTCTCTTCAGCTCCGCAGTAGTCGCATGTAGGAGTGTCTGCCATACCAATGTAAAGATCTAAAGGCTAATTACACCAATAGTTACCCGTCCAGCCTGACCAATTTGTGAGCTCGGTTCCTCAATTAGTGTTTCACAAAGATCATAAATGCACCATTCATTACGCCCGTCTGAAAATGTATATAAGGAACTCAAAGCGCGTGCCGCTTTTCTCGTTGAGAAACAGCGCTAAACGAACAGAGGTCAAGTCGTATTGCATTCGAAACTCTTACTGTGGCGAGCAGCATTTGGACTGAATGCTGACCACTGCCAAATCCCACTAACGCCCGGCGTTGTCGCTCATTAGTGTTCAGTCTGTGGGTGCACCGGCCGGCCAGCTGGCTGTTGTCTGCTAAATGTTCCTGAAGTAAAATTCCCAAAAAAAAAAAAGCTGGAGCAAGAACGATAATTTTACCCAGGAAATATCCATCAAGCTCCAATTCCTTAAATACTTGTTGCCATTCCCTCCTGAGTCACAAGGAGGTGTGGACTTGGGTTAGGATGTCGATGTCGGTTGTGGCATACACAGAGATTCTGTAGAGTTTGGTCAGCAAATGTAGTTCATTCTCTGGTACACTGGAAAAAATATGCTGCATATACGGACAAAAAAGCGGTGGTAATCTCATTCAAATTATTAGGACCCCGTCCGTGCTACAAAGCACGGGCGTATCACTCGTGCACCAATGAAAAGTAGGCTCTATAGCTGAACATATGGATGCTTCCTCCGTCATGACAAAATACGTGAACAAGCATATTATTACAACAATGATCCCACCGTATATAGATAAAACGTGGCTCCATAGATGAACATATGAACGCTCCCTCCACCATGGCGAAATAGAAGCGAACAGATTATTGCAACACACATGAGCCCTCCGTATATAGATGAAACTTTGCTACATTTGTCGATATATGGACGCTCCCAGCACCAGGCGAAAATCGAAGGAAATATATTATTGCAATACAAATGAACCCTCCGTACACAGAATAAGGTGTGTGCAATTTTCTCTGCATGCATGCATGGAGCTTGTCGTTTGATATCCATCGCTGCGTTGCAAATGTTAATTGCTGTACAAACCCGAACCTCGCGCTGATCAGCAATTTAGAGCTTTTTATTCTTCATGTAAACCGGAGAGGACGTTCCACAATCACCAATCTCAGCACCGTCTACCGTCGATAGGTATATAATCGCGTATTATCGCGTCGACGATGTGTTCTGTGAAGCTGCATGATCGGACACCAACCTGCTTTGTTCACACAGGCTCGGCGTAGGTCAGCGTATCTTAGGTGAGTGACCGACTATTTGCAACTTGTTGCCTGTGTAGTGACAGCTTCTGTCGCTAAAATCAATGTGTTGTCGCATACACACGCTTAGAATAAGAGATGAAGGCTAACGTTGCGCAGAGAACAGGCGGGATACTAGCACGGTGGGATCTGCCCTGTCTTTTTTTTTTTGTTACGCTTTGGTCTCCGCACCTATAAATGTTAATCAAGGGTGAGACAGCTGAGCATATTACGCATTTTTGATACATTTCTGTTGTCTTGCGCCAAGCTGCTCCAAAAGCATAAAAATCGCGAAAATTGCGCCGAACTGCTCCAAAGCAGCCTCGAAAGCTAGAGTTTTGATGCCAATCTCAGCTTCAGTGATTAAAAAAAAAACGGCCGAGTTGACTAGTAATACGTGTCCAATCGCGTTTTTTTTTCCTGTACTTCGCACTTTTCTGGCGACGAAGGCTTCTCCCATGGTGCCTTCATTTTCTCCTTCTAAACTGATTAATATACGTGACCCCGCACAAATGTGTTGCCGTGCATCGAGTGTGCCGCTTCTACTAGCTAGTCTGTCTGTTCTGGTGCAACTGTCGCCTTGTGAAAACCACTGAGTCGAGTGGCGAGCGTAGTGCACATGTGGTTGACTCGCAGGTTCTTTGTTGTGCGTAGCGCGTTCCTTCGTTCGCTGTGGTTTTCATGTCGATGCTGCTGTGTGGTCACCTGTACGCGTGTGCGTTTGCCGTGAGGGAGTGATTGTGAACGTGGAATTATTTCCCTGCATGCGACGCGTCTTCGGATGCTCTGGCACGGGCACATGTGTTTTGAAAAGGGGTTTCATGAGGGACAGAACGCGTGCAGCCCGTTCCCGGTTTGCGCCCATTAGCTTCTAACTTATTTAGAGAAGTGAGTTCTCGTTGCATTTTGCATTAAAAAAAAAGCCATCGCACGTGAATTCCGCGCTTAGGTGTCTGCAGGTAGAAACGGTTATTGCCGAAGCTGTGGTGACAGAACGCGCATTCAAACCATTTTAAACGATATGAACGGGCAGCTCGGCGCTTTATTTGTGAGGCATCGGCGATCATGTGGCACACTTTTCATGATTTGCCACTGCTCCGTTTTGTAATCTATAACTCTGAACGTGCCCTTTAAGAGGCGTCGCTGCATGCGTGCAGGCTCTGGGCTATGCTTTTAGGCTTATCTCGACTGGCGTTTCGGTCCGCGGCAGTGCGTCTTCGTTATTTTACTTTTCTTCTTATGCAATAAAACCGGCTTCTGTACACTCGGCGGTTCGTATGCATGGACACGGATTTAATACCGGCGCTGCTTGAGCGCTTTTAGCGAGTCTCGGAACGGCAATCGCAAATCTGTGTATTATCGGGCGTTCTATATCGACAATGGTGGTGGTGTTGGAAATTTATTCCCCCCCCCCCCCCAAAAAAAAAAAATTGGGGTCCTGAAGGACACTTGACCAGACGCCAGGTGTAGAGGGCATCTCCCACGTCGGGACAGAGAGCCCGAAACTCTCCGCTGCCTGGCGGCCCTCCTGGACAGCCTGAAGTTGGTCTGCTAGTGAAGCACTTCTTAGCAGTTTGATTACCTACAATAATAATGAAAAAAAACTGGTTAACGTGTGCCGTATTATTGGTTGCTCGCATGAAGAGGCGTTATCGGTATTATTGGCTTGGTGTCACACACACGCGCTTTGCGATATAGTCGGTGCGGCGAGGTTCCCTCTTGCGCTGCAATCTTGAAGGTGGTCCCTCACGAGGTGGCCCCGAACGGCGGTGCAGTGCGCTTTCGTTGTCTGTTTAAGGGCTCTCGAAGCTATCATGTCAGCCCTTTCTTTAAGCGAAGGACCATTGTTACGTAACTAAGACTCTTGTGCAATCACAATTTTTTATTTTCTTTTTGAGTGTGGTTATTTTTTTTTCATTGTTTCCGGGGAACCTAGTTTTCAACAAAACCTTTTTTTATCAAATATTATTTCGCATATTTCTTACGAAGGCCAGATAGGTCACCTGGTATGTAAAAAGGTGGTGCAGCTCATATCTGGTTATAATCTGTTTAAAATCTTTTTTCAAGATCCGTTTCACTGTTACGTGCATTAAAAAGCTATTAAAATATGCACTGGGCCCCCACGTACTTGAAAATTCGTATTTTCAAACTCCCGAGACGACATATTAAATGTCGCCAATCGCTCCCAAACAAGACTCTTCCCCTCAAAAATTGAAATTTCGCTGCCCTAAAAACTGCTCCCAATTTAGTCTCAGCTGTCTCACCCCTAGGTTATTATAATAATTCTGATATTTGCGGTAGCGTTGTACTTACATGGAGTTTTGAGGTGGAGCTCTCAATTAAAATGCCGCATTGAGCATCGCGTGTAGTGATTCGGATGTGCGCCATGTTTGTAGTTGATTCATATTCAATGTTTTTCCGTTGTTGTACATTTACGCTGTATTTCGCGCCTGCACCGCGTATTAAGAAATAGAACATGAAGTATTGTGATCCAGAAAACATGGCACCCAAATGTTAGACGGTAGCTGCGTGTTCGTAGGCATTTACGTTAATTCTCACAGGCATCTCTGGCGGTGATTTACAAGCTTCCTCGGTGAATTTCGCGTGGCAAACGTACACGTAGGTAAGACTTGTTTTTACTTCTATCTTGGTGTTGTTCAGTAAAGGTAGTTGAAAATTGCCAAGTGTCGTGAAAACGCAGTAAGCTGCTTCGAAGTCGACAGCAGCTGTGTGATCGATAGTGTAAATTATACGTATAATATTTATAAGTCGAATAAATGGCATCTTAGAAGCACAAAGACAACGTACATTCTACTTCCACTTAAGTGCGAAAAAATTCCGGCGTCTGTTTGATGCATAGGTGGGAATCCACTGCGGATCCCGTGTTAATTGGTGGTAGTGATGAGACTCCTTGCAGTACATAGAAAAATTGCAAACGCAGGGGGGGGGGGGGGTAAACAATTAACATGACATGCTGTGTGATATGGGTGCCCCTTGTTTTTACTGGTGAAAAAAATGATAAAGTGTTACGCTCATTCGATTTCAACAACTTCTCAGTAAGTTGTGCGGTCTGCAGCCACATTCCACCAGTTTCGAACTATAGTTGCTCTTCGAACATGCAAGCTCGGAGAAGGAATATATGTTTTGGATAATTGCAACAAAAGCTTCAAATCATCTCCTGACAAAACGAGAGCATAGGTCAGCTTTTCTGCAAGGCACTTTCATTTTGCGGTGAAGGGTATCAACTATCAAAAGTGGAAGATATATTTTACGGATCCCCGAAAATGGCTTCGCGGACCCCGCTTGGGCCCCCTGGGGACGGAGTGATAAAAGGAGGATATGCTTTGTGGTGAAGTGAAAAAATCGGGAACAGAAGGCATTAATTAGGCGAGTTCTGAAAGGGAACAATGGTTTGTTCGGTTAGTCTGTGGCTGAGGTTATTTGCGGAGTGAAGTATACCTAGTAAAGTATTGGTTTCGGTAAGCGAGCGGTTTAATGTCGACATGATCGTACAGTGCATATGGAGTTAGCAGAGCAAAAAAAAAAAAAAACACTCGGTGCCTGTGTTGTAGAGTTCTCAATGAACTCAATGTATTTCAGCTGTGTAATCATGTCGAGCAGTTACAGTGTCTGCATCTAATATGAAAATTGCTGGGTTCAAGTTCCAGTGCTGTCTTGCCACCATTGCTTTTTCTGAGAGGTACGGCGACCTGGTGCTTCGCGCTGTGGATGCTCCTTTCTCAACAAGGTGACTTCCTTTTACCGCCCCCTTCCTTTTTGATACCGCACTCTTTTTCTCTTATAGTTTACTTACCTAAAGTCACTAGAGCATGATTTGTTAAGAAGTAGTAAAAAGAGCAGATTAGTCAGATTGGCTTAGGAAAATTCACATTGTGTGTGCGTGTACTCTCCCCGTCTGCTGCCGTCATCACACGTTACACTTCCGTTGTTTAGTAAGACTTCTAAAACGACTATGGCACGACTGTATAGTGTTCTTTGATAGACAAAAGAAGAAAGTAGTCTGTGCACAAGTTCTGTGTAGGGAAAGAAACTTTGAAACCTTGCAATTTGTTTCCATGCTCCCGCTCCTCCCCCCCCCCCTTTTTTTTTCTCACTTGTACTTGTTTTTTGGAGTGGTAGCCAAATGTTGTATTTGGTCCGAACGAATTGGTACGCATATTGGTACTTTTTTGTATTTTTCTCTGATTAGCACTTATCTGTAATGCAGCTGGTGTGGGCATTATCCCGACTGAAAAGCTTGACATGCCCGAGTAAAAATGGCTACCTGTCGGCTCTGTGCAGAACACCTTCAGACTTTAGTGGCATACTTCAACCATTTTCTTTTCCATAGCAGCATTGTTAATGGAGCCCTTTGCCCCTCTGAGTCATGTTATGTTGTTCTTAAAAGCTATACTCAAGTTTACGATGTCACGTTTTAAGACACCACAAACCAGTCAGCCATGAAAAGGAGGATGTGGGACTGTTGTGTCCAGTGAAATCGTGCAATAAAACTCTTTTTACACGGTCAGAACTTGTTTCACGTGTTACTGAGCACTTTAATGGCAACATAGATGCGTTTACCTGTCCTTTTGCTAATTGTGTAAGTGTGTCAACTTCTGCTGCATCATTCAAAACACATGTAAGCAGGTATCATCGCAGAGAAAACAATGTGTTAGTGTGCTCTGGGCCTACAGGAGCAGGCTTGAAACCAGGTTCCAAAATTATGCAGCCATTTCCTGAAAATGAAGTTTTTACAGGTTGTCATGCCACTGAAGGGGCACAGTGCTCTCAAGTTTCTGACGGAATAATGGAAGTAGAGCCAGATTCTCCTCCGTGTGCTTCCAAAAGTGATGATGTCGATAATTGATATGTGGGGTTTAACGTCCCAAAACCACTATATGATTATGAGAGACGCAAAAGTGATGATGTCGGTGATACAGCCCGCATAATATGTAGTGAGAGAAATAATGACCTGTTCATTGATAATTTCTCTCTTTTTTTACTGAAGTTGGAATCGCAGAATCACTTGCCTGCTAGAACTGACCAAAATATTGTGAAAGAGATGCAAAATTTGCACAGTTTAAGTAAGAACAGGCTTCTGCAACAGATTGCAATGAAGGTGCCAAGTGACTTGCTACCTGATGCTGAAGTGTGTTTTGAAAAAGATCTTCTGGAAGTCGCGGCATCTAATACATTGAGATCAACCTACTGTCGTCACAAATATTACCGAGAAAGGTTTTGCTACCTCAAACCAGTGCAGCTTTCATTAGGACTTAACAAACTAAACCAAATGTGTGTGTATCACTATGTTCCTATTGAAGGTCTTCTTCACTTTCTTGATCTCCTCCTTGCCCTTTGGTGGCAACAACATTGTTGATGAAGCCGTCTGTGACGACATTCCATCATTTCATTCAATCAGGAACATTGCCGAAAACCAAATTGGAGTAATTTTGTACCTCGATGAATTTGAGATTGTGAATCCTTTGGGCTCTTCAAAAGGAAATGTTAAAATTCTTGGAGTCTACATGGCACTCGACAACTTGTCATTATACTACCGGTCGCGTGTTGACAACATTCAGCTGGTTATGCTCTGCCGCCAAAAAGATGTGAGAGAGTTTAGCTCAGGTGAAGTGCTTCGGCCCCTGACAGATGACATGGTTCATTTAGAAAAGTCAGTAGTGACAGTTAACAATACTCAGCATGCCGTCCGGCTGAACTTTGTAATAGCTGACAACCTTGCCAGTCATGCTGTTGGAGGATTCATACAGAACTTCAGCTCTTCTGCTTACTTCAGTCGGTATTGCTTAATTACATGGTGCGAGTTTGTGCAGACGCCTCATGCAATAGGTGCAAGACTTACTGTAGAAAGCTACAATGAATCGCTCAAACGTCTTGGAAATGCAGGCATTGGGTCCAGTGATTGTGGTATTGTTAATGATTCTCCACTTCATGTATTGAAACATTTTCATGTGTGTAACTCTGGCCTCCCACCATGCATAGCACATGACTTATTTGAAGGAGTCGTTCGTCATGACTTGGCCTTTAGCATTAACTATCTTGTGAAAAACAAAAGGTGGTTCACATACAACTAGCTGAATAACAGAATTGCAACCATGAAGTACTCTGCGAGCGATTCATGCAACAAACCACCAAACGTGCCCACCATTCAGGTTGATAGGCTGGGAGGCCATGCAGTCCAGATCTGGACTTTTTTGAGACTCTTGCCACTCTCTGTGGGCACAAAGATTGTAGATATTACTGATGCAATCTGGCAACTTGCGATTTTGTTGGCCAATATTGTTGACCTTCTTATGGCACCGAAGATTACACCTGCCCAAGTTGGTCACCTTAAAGTACTGACTGAGGATTACATCACTTCTAGGAGTTCCCTGTTTCCTCTTCACAAGATTAGGCCAAAGCATCATTACATGGTGCATTACAGTGAACTTATCCAGCAATTCGGCCCTCTCTGCCATGTTTGGATTATGAAATTTGAAAGTAAGTACCAGTATTTCAAGGGATGTACACGCAGTGCGAGGACCTTTAAGAATATTACCAAAACTCTCAGTGAACGTCACCAATTGTGTCAAGCCTTCCAGGCTGCCAAAGGCTCGCTTGCTTTGCAGCCTGAGGAGTTCACATATATGAACACCTTGGAGCAGTCATTTATGCTGTCCATAGTTGGCAAAATAGCCTTGCTAGAGGGCATAGCATTGTAAAAGGCTACAATAAATGGCTTTACGTACATCTGCGGTGACTATATTCTTATTTCTGGGACACGTTATGATGCATCTTTTGGTTGCATAGTTGGCATGTTCAAGTGCGACGACAGGTTTCTGTTTCTTGTTCAGTGCAAATCCGCATATTTGGAACCAGGTCTTTGCTTGTATATGTTGCAGGAACAGAGCAATGAATTGCTGTTAGTGCAGGCATCAAGTATCCTTGATTGTATGCCGTATGTGCCGTATGTCTATAATGACAAGCCTGTCATTAGACTTAAGTCTTCCTTTCCTGAAAGGTTGCGCTGAGCACATAGTTTCTTCCTTTGCGTAATTCCTTGCTGCACATGCTTTTCTAACTGTTTGAAATTTGTGATGCACATGTTTAGTTGTCAGGTGGTACTAGAAGGTACAAATGCAGTGAGTAGGTTTATAGTGCAATATGAACTGTTTGAACTTGTGTGTGTGATTTGTGAGTAAGTGTAGTATTTTTCCTTCTTTTATTAGAGTATTGCTGGCTTTCTTGCAGCTTGTTCTTGCAGCAATAAAGGCTTTCTTGTAAAAACGTTGCGCTGCTTATTATGTCTAAGTTACGACACATTGTAGTTTGCAGCTGGAAGGGGGGGGGGGGAGTTGCAATTCGGATAAAGCGGGGTGTTTTCCCGAAGAAATGAGGCTTGATTTTGCAGTGTTGCAAGCTTCGACCAGTTCAGCTCTTCGTGGTTTGGAAAGTCGGCACTATATTTTAAAACTTTTTAATATTATAATATTGTATACCTTCAATGCTTTTGATTACACCTTCTTGAAACAATTCCAGAGCACCCTGTGGGCACAGGAAGAAGTATGTACATCAAGTGAGTCAGCTCTTTAGTTATACACTAGGTGTTTGCACTTTGGTAGCATGACTCAAAAGAAAAGCCTCAGTGTGACACGACACTTCTTTCGTTGCAACTACTAGGCCAAACCAGGCGGACACATATATTACCTTAACGTGTGAATAGTTATGTATTCTCTGTGAGTACGTCAAATTCACATTACAGAACTTTAAGGCACCCAATGTTACATTTAAAGTAAGAAAATGAAGTAAAAATTCACACGAGTTTCTGCCATTAATAGTAAATGGCATGTAATTAAATATTTCACTATTTTGCAGTCAGTAATGCTTCATCTTCATGGGAAAGGAACTATAAAAACTGTAGAAAAATGGCCTATGCGAAATGTTTGCTACAAAAACAACTTAAAAGAAAATTTTTCTATTTGGGGGGTAACAACATATGCATCAGCCGAATCTTAAATAGCCTAATTGTACTGCATAGACCAATAATACAATCTGGGATCTGCTGGCACATAGAAATTATGAACCAAAACTAAATTCGCACAGTTATCTAAGAGACAAAAATGTGTACGCTTGCAAAATGGAAAACATGTACCAAGAAAATTAAGCAGCACAAGAACTGGCAGGACAAGCTCTAGGTTAGGCAGGCCCAAGGGAAACACTTTAACATATATGAAAACTATAAAATTGCTTTTCAAAAAAGAAAAAAACCAGCTGCCACCAAAAAAAGACTACTGTGGAAATTTTTGTGTTTTGATAACCTTATGGACATTCTCAATCACATCAAAGGAAATTTCTCCACTGTTTGTGTGCATGCTATAAAAGCAAAATTGAAGTAGAATGTGACAGTATGTTCATGGTCTTATTATGATCTTTTTGTCACACGTGCATTTACATGTCCCACTTTGTCAAAAAGTTTTACACATTTTTTGAATAGGACAAAAAAAAGGGGGGGGGGGGTTGTGTAGAGGTGTTAAAGGTTCAGCCCGACAGTTCTGTCATTCTAGTAAGGTCAACAGCTGGGCTATTTGGCACCATTTTCTTCTGAAAAAAACAGGAAGAGTTAATGCTGAAGCTTCAAGAAATAAGTGAACCCCTCTTCCCTTCTTTTTTTTTTTTTGGTTAGTGCTAGTCCAGTCATAGGTGTTTCTGAAGGTGCTATTTTTCCAATAAAAAGTATTTGCTGCTTTCAAGAGCAGAGCTTGTCAAAAGGCTCATCTGTAGTTGAATATCATTTTCTTTATACAATTCAAAGGCCGACAGTGCTTCAATGTGTACAAATGAAATATATCAATTATGAGTTTTTTTTTTTGTTCTCTGAAGTTATGTATTCTTCATAAAGCTTTGATGCCGATCCCGCTTTATTAAACCAGCCTAGCGGCCTCTAAAGGTTGTTTTGTTGGTTAATTAGGGTACAACATTCTGGGCATTGAAGATGAACATGCTTGGTTATTGCAGGTAAGGCAATCGATCATGCCTCTCTTGAAGATATGGAGTGCGGATCACTCAATAAAAAAAGATGATCACCCCTGAAATAATGGAAGATGTTATTCAGAAAGCAGAGGAAAACGGGATGTGCAACTCAAGCAACGCAAAGGTAAAAACTTCACTTGTTCAGAATTTCGATAGCTTTTATTTTCTGACCAAAGTGTTCGAGCATCATCTTTAGACCGTTGCACTAAACTTCTGCTTGGCGGTTATTAATTCAGCAGCAAAGCAACCAGCAGCAGCATCGTATTAAGCGGGGCGTGTTGTTTTCTTGCTTTCCCACCACTGAACAGCATATCAGTAAAAAATTGCGCCAAGCATATGTGACGAGGCCCAAACTGTCCTATTGTAAAATTGAAATGGTAACCCCAAGCGCATCATAATTGTGATCAAGCAATAAAATACCGCTTTCGATATATAGCTGGCGCACTTTATACTTTATACCGTGAGGAGCTGTAATTGTTTCAGATGTTTACTAGCTCGAGTTTGTGTACAGCTGCTGCGCAGACAATTTCCTCGCATCACTGCGATTATGAGCACTACAGAGGAAGTTTTCAGGTAAAAAAAAAATTGCGCTTCTTGCAAGGTTGTGACAGCAGAGCTGCTGGCCCCTACCTCATCATTGCTTGGCTGGACTTTTCTCCTCTCAATACCCCTTGCTATGCTGTGTGATATACTGCACTATTCATGGCTGTGATTCCAAGGGCTGGCAGTTGGCAACCTTTTCAGGTGGAAAGCTGATTTGCATGAAGCCAATATGACACATGTTGCTCAGCAAATCACCAGGGGGGATGAGGTAGGCAATAATATAAAGCATTAATTAACAATAGTTATGTAAATAGCTATAAAATTGTGTTTGTTTTCAGCACACATGCCATAATGTCGCAATTCATAAACATAAGTTACCAGGAGAGAAAAAAAACTGTCTGGCACTGTAAGTTGCGGAGGTGGTATTCGGCTACCTAGGGGTGGTGTTATGAGCGTATGCCAGGGGCCGCATAATACAGCCTAGTGAACTGCATGCGGCCCACGGGCTGCAGGTTGTTGTCCTATGTGCCACAAAAATTGGAAACTCTCGGTACTCACCCCACTAGTCCACGAAAAGTTAATGGAACACCTGGGCCCCAAACACCGTTTAGGGGCCTCAAGTTTAGGCTTCTTTTGTTGACCATCTGTACCGAGTGATTGAATGAGTTGATCATCTGTACCGAGTGATTGAACGCAGGGTGGTTCATGATGGCAAACCTGGACCATATAGCTCTGCTGTAAAACGGCTTCAATATATATGGTTGGTTGTGAACTGTTTAGCATAGTTGGTAACAGTGCCATTTTAGATGTTGTATGTTGGGTTGTAGATTGCTTAGCATTGTTAACAGCACCATTTCAGCTTTTGTAGCAGAGGCAGCTCTGTCTCCACTCTCAAAAGAAAATGGCACAACTGATCACTTGTCTAATACTGCCCTCAAGCTGCTGCACAACAGTCCTGGAAGCACATATATATGGTGCAACATCGTTGAGTATGCACCAGCTTCGAGTTTTCACTTTTTCAAACAAGTAAATTGCACAATAAATTGACAAGATAAAATAGTTGTTCTAGCAATCCAACTTTGTATTTTCATACAATATAAATTAAATGTAATAGCCATTTTTTGAACTATTATGCTGTTTTGTTGCAGGTCTTTCTTTTAGATTGGACAGAACTTGAGGAGGCTGTGTTTCAAGAAGTCCTTGCGCAACTGCCAATAGACCAGAGAATTTTCGTTCTTGCGGAGGTTGTTCCCCCAGCAAGTTCACCTGTGCAAGGTATGAAAAGTGCTTTGAAGTGCAGTTGACATTTAAAAGTGACATGCTATAAACAGGAGTAGGAGATATGCCCATACTAAAACTTTATGGGCTGTTCTGTCTCTTTATTTTCTATTTTGGCTTTCTGTGTTACGAAATTAGGGATTCCTTTTTTTTTTACATTACTAATTGTGTGTTAAAAGTTCATTCGTTCATATTTAAATTCGGAATCTCCTGCAACAACTTTGCAGAATAGAAGGCATTGAAAGGCTTGTTTGTATTTGTTAGGCGCGACCTGAATGGCATAAAATTTATCATAAAGCGAGGGGAAGTACAGGGTATCTCATTTGTATGCTATAAATGTGAAAGAATTGATGTGGCGGCAAAGAGAACTTACCACTGACAGGGACCAATGTTTACACGAGTGTCATTCATGCATAATAATAGACTACCTTTCAGGTTGTTAATGTTGCTGTTTGCTGATCTGTCGAAGTATGGCAACTTTGAAACTTGCAGTTCACGTGGAAGGATTTATGAAAGTGTAATGTATTTGTTGAACTCCACCTTCAAAGTAGAAGAAAACTATTGTATCCTGTGTTGCAGAACATAAGCATTGTCATTGGCTTTGTGGGCTATTTTAGCTAGAACACGTACCGTCCGCTCATTGTTAAAATCTTATTTAGCTCGTGCATATAGTTGCTCTCCATTCTACTGTTCTATCAAACGCTGCTGCGGCTTGAATTGTGCAAAACCTGTAGGCACAAGCCAAGCATGCAAAGCCTGCTTGATAATCTTCAGTATATTTCTTTGTACCTGACGCAAACGACTGGACAAAACTATAGACAAATAAATGTAGACCGTGCTACCTTCAAAAAATGCTTTAAATTTAGTAAACTAGGGTGCATTTGTTCACTCGGTTGACAAGTCACAGCCACGAGATATGTGAACGAAGCAATATATCTTAAGGCATGCGCAGATATTCTGATTCTTTGTTTGACAGTGTCACAGATAGCTTGCTAATACATATATATCTGAGAGCAACAAGATGTGAAGCTTTTATTAGTTCAACGTCTTGTTGGTTCAGAGCCAAACAGGTTACTGCTCTGTTAGACAAATTGGAATAAGCGCACTGTGGTTTCCAAAAAAAGCATTATTAGAAGTTAGCTCCCGGTGTGAATGTTTACCTATTTATTTTGTACTGCCTTCTACATGTGCCGCAAATACATTTGCTGAGGATGTGCTACCAATCAAGCCAAGATCGCATACTTGGTCAATGTGATGGAAATACAAACATTAGAAACACTGCCACCTCTAGTAAGAGCATAACACTTCAGGATCTTGGAACAGCAAAAAGGTGCATAGAAAAAGTTAAGCCCACTCTTGTAGAACTTTGAACGCGAATTTTTCAGAGTGTGGGAGGTCAAAATGCTGTGGCACTTTTAAACCCATGAAACATCTGCAGAAAACAGGGTAAAGGCAAGTCAAGAAACGCTGTCATGAAGGCCTGCACATGAACAGCTTTGTGAATCTAGGCCCAAGTGTTATCCTTTGTGCAAGCCAAAATTCATGTAAATAGGGAAAGCATACTTTTAGGAGCACCAGCGTAAACAAATCTTGGTAGTTGGCTTTCTAGTACAAACAGCAATCCCTGCAACGAAAACATAAACATTTTATCTTAACGGTAACAGTGTGAGCACACACACGGGCCAGCGGAGCCGTCAAATTGTCAGTGCCAGTGTAACCATGTGGCATGATAAACTATTCTCTGGCCAACACATGCACAGTTTGCCCCTAAAAAGCGATGCTTTCATATACGTAGTACAAAAAGTCTGCACTTACCAAAATTCACTTGCGTTCTGTACTTTAGCATCGTTGTGAGCATCTTTATCTGCAGTATAACCAAATTTGTGTCATATCCCTGAAAAAAGTAGTAAAAGACATGCATAAATATTGTTTCATTTGGTAGCAGTGAAATCAGGTTAAGAACAGCCAAGTGGGAATCAGCCTAATTATGTGCATGCGGCAAATCCCAAATGGCGTTATTGAGGTTCTCGAAATTTTCGTCGATTGGTATTAACGTCGATATGTGACTTCAACGGCATGCCAAGTTTTCACAGCGCATAAAGATGTCATGATGCAGAATAATGACAACGCTAACAAGAACATACAGCATTTATGATTGTCTTTTACAATATTCAGTTTTGCAAAGGTTTTGCATGACTAAAGAAATCTGAAAGATTTGGGTCATTCCTCCTCCAATTGTTCTGTCCATATGTAAATTGCTCGCTTGATGGTGCGCTTATAAAATAGTGCGTTCAGCGCAGAGGTGAAGCAATTGACGCAGTGATGTGGGCAGATTTTTTATTTTATTTTTTTTTTGATGCGTGCGGGAAGGGGGGGGGGGGGGTCCGCTTATCTGAATTGGAGGCCGGGCAAGCGAATATGGTCGTCATTATGGGCTCCCTTCGCCCGGCCTAAAAATATTCTGTGCGCAACCGCCCGGCTATGCCAGTGAAGTGATGCGACAATGGTTTGTTCACTTACTTATTTACATAACTTTACAGCTCTAAAAAATGGGGCCCAAGGCCCCAACACTCAGCCGTTAACGTTACATAAAGCCAATGGTAGAAAAGTGCCAGTATGAAGGCAGCTACAACCCCGCCCCAATGTTTTTTCAAGCGAGGTAGTGTTGCGGAAATGAACTTTTAACTGCAAAAGTACACTGGCCCTGCAGTGGTGACAGGGGAAGCAAGAGGGTATGCAGGCGGTAATAATAGAGGTAATTTAGTCCGATACGGCTAGCAATGAATACGTTAAATAAGAAAGAGCAAATCATTTCTCTTTTAATATCGCAACCACTCAACAAACTATTGTAAGAGCATTAAATGTTGCTGGAAATGCCACTCACCTGCACGCTGATGCATGCACAGTCCTTTGTACGACGAGCGAACAGGCTTGCAGATAGCTGAAGACGTGTTTACGATGTGTTTGATCCACCCAGCAGCAAAATCCACAACAACTCCGTGCTCCATAAAGATAAATATACACTAACCTTCATCACGAATAAGTAGAAACGCAAATCTGCGACACACACGTACGATCAAAACATAGCTCACAAGCTCGCATGTCCATGTGCTCGCCGACCACAGACCATATGAATATGAGTAGTGCGAACGCGAACCTAGTTGCGCCGAAAAAAAAAAAAAAAAAAAAACGTCGAGCAGTGGCAGCACAGGCGTCAGCGCAATGCTTTCAGTGTGTTCTCCTAATACACTTATAAAAAAAACTGAGGTACACTAAAACTCACAAATAAATATATAAAATTAGGTGTAATTTTTTATTGAGTGCTACTAAACATAAACACTGAATAAAAATTACTTTGTAAATCACATCGCTTACTACACTAGCGCCACACTTGTCGTGCGGGTGCAGATGGCGCAGATTTGTCATTCTGCCTTCAAAGTACACGGTAAAGCGTGTTACTTAGGGTACGGCTGATGAAAAGCGCGTCTGGGTCCGCTTTTTTTTTTCTTCTCCGATACATCTGGGAGGGGGGGGGGGGGGAGGGGGCTTCTTATGCACGTGTTTCGTTGCTTGATTGACTTTGACGCCCTTCCTTCGCGGACTAACGGCGTGTCTAGGCTTTTTTTTTTATCGTTGTTTTGCATGTGTTTCGGCGTTCGGTCCGCTTTGACGTACCAACTCTCCATTGATTGATTGATATGTGGGGTTTAACGTCCCAAAACCACCATATGATTATGAGAGACGCCGTAGTGGAGGGCTCCGGAAATTTAGACCACCTGGGGTTCTTTAAGGTGCACCCATATCTGAGCACACGGGCCTCCTTCATTTCCAACTCTCCATTCTGCTGCTGCGTGTGTTAGGTACTTGCCGTAGCTGTATTCTCAGGCCTTCTGTGTTCAGCCAGCGCTGCTATCTTATTATCTGCGGATGCTAAAATAAATCACTGTTTTGGTTTGGTGAAGTTTGGCACACAGAACAAACAACAATCTGGCCCATGAATATCAATGTCGGCGGCAAGCATATTTGTGTGCGGTGTCCTGCCGGGGAGTAACCGTTGCGTGACGAGAGCATTTACAGCGGTTCCTCCTTCCGTTGCTCCCTTACAAACTTAAGATCAATACAGTTGCTCCCCCATTCTCGAACAAGTCAGCCATCTTGTTCCGCTTGGTCTTTTCGGAGAGTAACAGTCGGTCTGAAGGAGTAAAAACAGCCGTTGCTCCCATTTCGGCCGTTTTTGGCTTAGAGTGTATGTTTGGTTGTAGATTTCTTAGCATAGTTAAGAGCACCATTTCAGCTTTTGTAGCAGAGGCAGCTCTGTCTCAACTCTCAAAAGAAAATGGCACAACTGATCACTTGTCCAATACTGCCCTCAAGCTGCTGCACAACAGTCCTGGAAGCACATATATATGGTGCAACATCTCTGAGTATGCACCAGCTTCGAGTTTTCTCTTTTTCAAACAAGTACATTGCGTATTAAATTGACAAGATGAAATAGTTGCTCTAGCAATCCAACTTTGTATTTTCATACAATATAAATTAAATGTAATAGCCATTTTTTGAACTATTTTGCTGTTTTGTTGCAGGTCTTTCTTTTAGATTGGACAGAACTTGAGGAGGCTGTGTTTCAAGAAGTCCTTGCGCAACTGCCAATGGACCAGAGAATTTTCGTTGTTGCGGAGGTTGTTCCCCCAGCAAGTTCACCTGTGCAAGGTATGAAAAGTGCTTTCAAGTGTAGTTGACATTTAAAAGTGACATGCTGAAAAACAGGACTAGGAGATATGCCCATACTAAAACTTTATAGGCTGTTCTGTCTCTTTTTTTTTTGCATTTTAGCTTTCTATCTTACGAAATCAGGGATTTCTTCTTTTTGCATTACTAATTGTGAGTTAAAAGTTCATTTGTTCATATTTAAATTCGGAATCTCCTTCAACAACTTTGCAGAATCGAAGGCATTGAATGGCTTCTTTTTATTTGCTAGGCGCAACCTGAATGGCATAAAATTCATCATCAAGCGAAGGAAAGTACAGCGTATGTGATTTGTATGCTGTAAATGTGAAAGAATTGATATGACAGCAAAGAGAACTTGCCACTGACAGGGACCAATGTTTACACGAGTGTCATTCATGCATAATAATAGACTACCTTTCAGGTTGTTTATGTTGCTGTTTGCTGATCTGTCCAAATATAGCAACTTTGAAACTTGCAGTTCACGTAGAAGGATTTATGAAAGTGTAATGTATTTGTTGAACTCCACCTTCAAAGTAGAAGAAAACTATTGTATCCTTTGTTGCAGAAAATAAGCATTGTCATTGGCTTTGTGGGCTATTTTAGCTACCTACCTGTCTAGTCAGTGCCTGTGAACCTAAATTGGCTGATGATTTTATAATAATGACAATAAATTCAGAGAAGTGATCTATACAAACAAAATAAGCAGAGCTTCGTGCAATGGCATAATCTGCTGAGGTCGCAGAGAGGTTAGCGTAGCAGGAAAGCACGAGGGTAGTTTTTTTTTTTTTTCACAAACTTCGAAATCTTGGTTTAAATACATATCCGTTCTTTTAAATTTAAAGCACCCGCACTATGCTGACGAGTTGTACCTTAAGCTTCTGGGTCTCTATCAACACAAAAACTTCAATGCACTTAGTTATTTGAATCAGCATACAATATGCTCTATTTACCACTGCTATACACCAGGCCACACAACGTTGGAGGGTGGCAGGCCTTCCAGTTTTAGAGCTATAGCTCCTCTGCCAGTGGGAAAGCTTTGTACTGACTTAAAATGGTGGTTTGGGCTTGTTGGTAGGACATGACGATTGTTATAGTGAGAGCTCAGATTGACCACAAAGGAACAAGAAGACGAGCGTGGAGTTAACATGCAGAGCTGCCACAGTGGTGAAGAGATTACAGTGCTGAGCTGTTCACTCGAAGGTCACAAGCTCGCTCCCAGCAGCAGTGGTATGAATTGCATGTCACTGTGGAATAGATAGTAAAAAGAGTGCTGAGCAGTTCTATAGTGTTAGTTTTTTTTATGCTAAAACGCCTGCTTGCGTCTGGTTGTTTATGGAAGTATAGCACATCAGCTCCTAGACCTTTTCAGTTGCCGGTGTAGTGTTTGATCAGGAAACCTTGTCGGTGGCATCAGTTTTGTCTCAATATTTTAATATGGCATAATGCCTAGAACAACAAACTTGTGTCATGTATTGTTGTTGTGAACAGTGGAAGCAGCCATCTATTCTTGTGTTTGCAAGTACAGTCGAGCACACATATAACAGCCCCACTTAAAACGAAGTTTCGCTTAAAACGAACAATATCCGCGTGATCGTGAAAATATACATTGTTTCAATTACATAAAATCGCACTTACAACGAACGTTTCCAAGCGCTGGCGATCGGTTACAGCGAACAGAGTCGGCACTCTGTCGACTTACCGGGAAACCACTTTGGCTACGGATGAGGAATCGGCGAGGTGCCCATAGATTTTTATTGTTAAACACCGACCCTGCCTCCACACCCCTCTAGCTACCGCTCTTCGTTACCTGCCCTTCCCTCTTATGTCCCCCGGTTACTCTGAACACCCCGCATCGGACGCGGCCCGTGTTTTCACACTGCCACACATCTTTCGAAGACCGGTCGGCCATCTACCCTGTTTTTGATCGCTGGTACTGTCGTTGACGTCGCCGGCCTGTAGTGATCAGACCATTCGCCAGCATTGTCAGCATCCGATCGTCTGCTTCTTGTCTTATCGTATTGTTATAGTGCACGCGCGTATGCTGCCCCACTGAACTCTTATAATTCGCGATTATTTTCGTGTTTAGGACCTGTGCTCGCTCACTTCGCAGTCGGCTCAGCATGCCCTCCGCACGCGAGTGGAAGCGTAAAAATGGCTGTTCACTTGCGCGGAATGAATCGCGAAATATGGAAGTCGGTAAGGTCCCGTAAACCCGCCAGCGCAACAAAAGGATTCCTTGACCACGGCCGCTGCTTTTTTTAACACAACCGCGCGCGCCGCGGACCTTTCAAGCAAGCTGCCCGACCCGCCTCCTTCCCGCGTGTTTTGCTTTTCAAGGTCGCCTTCCTGTCCCCTCTATAAGGCACTGCGCAGTGCTCCCGACCGGGTTGCAGAAATTAGGAGCCTTTTCTCGTCTTCTAACCACTACCACCACCACCACTCTATCGCAGCTCCTTGCCCTCCTCTCGCATATCAGCTCTCCTCTCTTGATCCCAACCCCTTCGCCCGTCTCCACCGCTCCGCGACGCCAGCCACGCTGCCTCGAAGTTTTGTTTTCCGACTAGATACAGGCCCAGAGCTGTACCACGCGTTCTGGCGCATGTGTTGCTTGTGCGCGTCTTGCTCGCTCTCGATGTGCGTGTGTGGTCAGGATGGCGGACGGGAGGCCTTGCACGCTTTTTCCTGCCGCTCAACGAAACGTCCAAAGTGTGACCGCTTGGCTTGGGCGAAATCTCCGTGCCGGGTTGCGGAGCACTTGCTCATAGCTGTTGACCACCTGGCAGCCAACTTGCCGCTTCGGGCGTCCCGGTATTCAGCTGTGGAGATGGTGAATATTTTGTGGGCGGCGGTGACGGCTACATGTGCGCGAAACTGTTTCGCGAGGCCGGCTTCGTCGACGTCGGGCCCGAGAAGCTTCCGAACAGGACCACTCCGGCGGCTATTTGTGGCAGGGCGTCGTCGACTCCGACCTGGCAGAGCGGGTGGAACATCTGTTGCGATGGTTTAGTTACAGCCGATGATAATGCCGAGACCGTGGAATCGTGCACGGATAAGGGCATTGCGAATTAAGTACGAGGCAAGAGCGTTTGGGAGGAATCGGTTTGCGAGAACGACAAAACTTTGGAGCCAGTGCCTCATGCAGCTTAAGCTACGGGCCTCGGCGAAGAGTACACTGCCGTTTGAAATAAACTCAAGAGCGCCCTTATCGCTTCTTCTGTTTGAAACGCGTGCATCACGGACTATTTTGCGCAAAAAAATTGTTTTCACTTCCTACTTTTTTTAAAAACTGTGTTCCATTTACTACGAACTTCTGGATACTGGTAGTTGGTAATCTGCTCTCATTGGATACTGACCAAGTGTTTTCATTACTGCGATGTTCGTGTTTTATCAGTTTATTGCATACATTGCAGACTGTTGCTCATTGCTTATGCCTACTAGCTTTCCAAAAGTAATTCTTCTGTTTCGCCTGTTACAGGCTTAATATTAACATCTTTGTCGTGCACTCTGCAGTGGAAGGTGCTGAATTTGAAAAGTAGGCCTTTCGAGACATTTGTATGCATGAAATTTAGGTGCAAAGCCATTCTTGCTTATCATCCTATACTGATACATATGAATTCCTATATAATAAAGATGTGCTGGGTAGTAATTCTTGTCTTTATACAGGGTGTTTCTTTGGCACGTTTATTTTCTTAACACTTATTTTAATATAGGCACACTGGTGTCGTGTATACTCATATGTCTGTTACATTAGTCTCTCTTGTAAAGTGTTCTGAATGCATTTGAGTCTAAGACGGCTGCAACATATCGAAGTTCGCAAAGTGAATATAAAAAATGCTAGTTTGTTCATTAGTGTAAAGTATATGAGACGGTTACTGCCTGTGTCACAGGACATTATTTTGAAGGTATTTATTTCGCAGTCTTTTTTTTTGTATTCTAGGATGCTTTTCGGGCCTCCTTGCAAGATTACCCACCATTGATGTTCGAGCACATGAAAAGTATAGTCAAGAAGGATGTCATGGCATGGGTGATTGAGACAGAACGGGAGCTTTCAAAGGGCTACAAGAATGCTAAGGAGGTTGCATTTCTACCATTGCTGGCTGCGTACTTTGGGGACAAAGAACAGGGGCTCTTCAAGGTTTTCGAGGTAGGTGTAGTGTACAGAATTTCGCGATTTGTATAGTACTAAGAGAAATGCTCATTAGCAGCTAATAAAAATAGCAGCACTAATGCATACGTGTTCAGTGCAGCTCCTTCGTTCCCTTTGTGTAAACCTGCCCGATACCTGAACTTTTTTTTTAAGTGTCATCGGACGTATGTTCAGTGTAAGAATATTTTTAAGAGGGGAAAAGTGAGCTGGAGTGAAATACGCATAATCTCTATGCACTATGGGGCACTGTCTTTGAGGAAGTGTGTTGAGGCAAGTTCTTAATGCCACAGAAATTCGAAATGTACTGGCTGAAAAAAAAAAAATTCATCGTAGTATCAATATTATGCTTTGCCACATCCTCTGGTGCGCTGTCAAAAGTTTTGCTGATTTAGTAGGCAGCATCGTTGGTTTTTCGTTGTTGTCCTTCGCATAATTCTTTCACGGGTGTTGTAAGATGTGAACAAACGGTCGCACTGTACGTTGGAGATCTGAACTGCGACTACTTTTGGGTTCCAGAGAGGTTTATCATGAATACTGATAACGATTAAGATAGTGAAGTGGTGCTTTCATCCTGGTAACTGGTTGACTAATCAACAGAATGTGTTATTACAATGTATAATCTAACTTTAGTATGTCCTGAAAAAACTTAAGCGCCAATTTGGATACCACTTTTATTTATTGCATTGGTTCTGTGGGTTTAATACTTCAGGACGAAACAATTTGAACTCAATATAGTGCACGTTATAGTGGCGGCCTTTACTGTGGCCATAGTGTCTGTAATTACTGGCCAGAGGAGCTGCACACACCACTCCTCTGGCCCATTTGTGCTGCGCTGCTTCAAGAGGTCATCATCCAAGATAATGGTTACTTCATTGTTAAAACAAGAATAACTATCTTCTGTGGAATGCTGTCGAGCACTTTTATCATGCTCGCAAATAAAATATGAACATTTGGAGTGGCCTGCTTTAGAGAAGGACACTATAGCAACATACTGGACTTGATTTTTCGATAAATTTCTTTCATCCGTCTATTTGCATGACAATTTGCACACATAAGATGCACCAATAAAAATGTTCTATAAAAGGTGTCTTATACGCAGGAATATATGGTAATATAATGGCCATTAAGGTATTCTAATCAGTAAAAAAAAGTGCTGCCATTAAAGCTTACGACCTGCAAATAAGTGCTGAGCTGCGCAGTGTTTTTGGTGCATTAAGTTTTTGTGACGATAAGTAATTGGCACACTTCATGCTGGCATACACTGTGTATTTAAAAATTGGACATGCTGCTTCCTATCTCTTGTCTTTGTTGCTACAAGAGTACCTGTCCAGCAAACAGTCTTAAGCTGGGTTATGTAAGCTGCTATCGTTGCAACCATGAGCCTACATGACCGTGTGCTTAGACAAGTCAGGCATGATTAGCAATTAAAACCACAGGTACCCTGGTGGCTGGCACTCCAGCTCCTTATTCTGCTTTGCAGGTGCTCATGTGGCCATGCACTGACGTTGTGAGAGTTATGGTTCATTGTGTGGCACCATTTGTCTTTGCATGCCTTTGTATAAGCTCTCGTTTCACTTGATGAATATCTGCATGTGGCTTTTTTAGTTAGAAGTGCTTAATTTCCTCACCTTGAACAGATAAGATGCTATACATCTACATATAAGGTATACATTATGCATTGTGACAAACTTTTAAGGGGAGGGGAAAACACTTTGTCTTTGAAGTGGTATATGCTATATGGGACGTCCATTTACTCAGTCATTTTTTTCCTTTTTAGCATGGCACAAGTATAACTGAAGTGCTTTCTGAGCTGCCACCTACACCCATCATTGCAGCCGTAGGTAAGGTGTGTTTTGAAGTTTGTAACTAGTGCGTCAAGGAAGGTGTTCCATGCAGTGGGCGGCGCCAGGATCGATGTACTGGGGTGAGAGGAACCATGACAAGAGTTCCCTCTTGGGGGGGGGGGGGGGGAGAGAATTCGGGCTTGTTATGACAATGGTTGCCCTTAGGAGGACGGGTGCGATAAAGGGCAGGCAAAAATGGTGAGAGGTAGGCACCATACTGCTGCAGCCCTTGGTTTCATGTTGTAGTGGATTGACACTCTTTTATCGTGGTGCATATATACTCGTATACTCGTATCAAGATTTGCCTGTCTGGCATGGAATCAAGAATCTGAGAAACTCCGGCAGCCTAAATGGTATTGATTGCAGTACTGTTAAATCAATGCACCTAATTGATGGGTGTCTTTTAACTTTCAAAATAAAGCCACGATTCTGTGTTCCAACCAGGTGTTGCAATGCATAAAAAGCTAAATGTGTAACATGGTCTAGCCGTGCATGTTTTCATGCCACGGAAGATTTGAGGCTTATGCATTCTGTGCATATCTTTTATTTATGTATGTAGGTATGGTGTATGTATGCATGTATGAATAAATTTCAATATTATAAAAGGTGCACTATTGGAAGGCATTCACACTGTGCTGAGAAGGTATTCTACCGTACTTCTTTTCTTAGTATTAAAGAATTGATTGATCAGGTCATCATGTTGATGGTTTACTTTGTAAATGTTGACACTCATCCTAATATTTTCACAGTAATTGTCTTGCATGTCTGTGGGGCATGCAGAATCTTTTTTACTTTTGCAGTAAGGGAGAGATATTGGCAAACACTGTAAGTGCCGCTATTAACAATAAAAGTTTGTATTATACACCATGGAAAGCGATCATTTGTCGTACAGCGTTATCGCAAGCTACATATCTTTGGGAAGTGAAGTAATCGAGTGGTTCATCATATGTCATTGAGAAATGTGGGTTGGTGCTACAGTTAAAACTGTTTCATCACCATGTCCAGGACTTCATATGAGGGATGGATAAGGGGTAAAGAATAAGAGGACAAAGGCTTTCAACAGCAGTTGCGGTACGAAACCAAGCTCTATCACTTGTAAAGTACAGGGTAAAAATGATCGGTTTTCAAACTGCACATACAGCATATGGTGGGACACTGCAGTCGTGCCACATGCAACCTCTGAAGCAGTTTGACCTGCATCGATGGAAACACTCGACACGATGCTCTAGTGGTTATGGTGGTCGGACTGCTGGTCCATATGTCAGGAGATTGAATCCTAGCCGCGGTGACTCTATTTTCGATGGGTGGGGGGGGGGGGAGAGGAAGTTTTTGAGGTTCGTCTACTTAATTTTAGTGCACTTTAGAGCCCTCCCCTCCCGCCCCCTACGGGGTCTCTCATAATTGCATTCTTGTTTTAGGACGTTAAACCCGATTAATTATTATTGTATTTACACTGGCAGGAACAATTCTTTTGATGTGCAAGGACACTCGTAATGCACCTTATAGGGAAAAACTGCTCTCTGGAACATGTTTTTATATGGTCTAGATAAATTATATGTATTCTCTTAAAGTAATCAGTTACTTGTAATCGATTACAAGTTCTTTTAGTTTTTTAGTACCATCTATCATTTTTTTTCAAAACTGTAACACTTCGCGTTTTTCAATTCTTCTTGTAACTGTTTGCCCAACATTAACACCTTACCTGCAATACCTTATCTTAGGGCCAGCAGCAAAACACTGCAAACCACGACCGGTGTGCAAGGTGTTGCTTTATATATATAATACAACCTTTCACTCCAGCACATGCATTGAGAGTGTTCAATGTAGCAGCCGATTTCTTAGTAAGAAAGCACTCCATTATCAGTAATAGCAACTTTGAAAAACTGATGCCATTAAAAGTTAACCAGATCCAAATTGTTCAATTGCACAAACAGCTACGACAATGACCTATAAATGAGACAAGACAGAGTCCAATTTACCAACAGAAGTCTGTTGCCTTGAACACGCAGTTTTTTATATGAACGCATGAGCACCATTTGTACAATGTGCCGCTGAAGTCTCGGTAAGCCTTTCAGCCTACATCAAACCTTTAACCTTCTCTTTAACATGCCAACTCCAGTAGTTTACATGCCGGCCACAATGTTGGAGATTAAGTAAACTTGCAATATTGTGTTACAGTAATAAAATTATGCAGTAATGCTGAAGGAATTGATTACATTTCTATGATTCTTGAGATACTTCTCTAGGGCTGAATTTAACCCCCCTAATCAATACATTAAAAAATGCAATTGCAATTTTGATCGGTTACTTGTTTACTGTAACTAGTACAAGTCGGATGTAAATGCACTTTTATATTAATTTTTCTTACTCCTAGGACGCTGCTGGAACACTTGTTAGTTAGCTGACAGCCATCAAATAAAGTGATAAAAAAATGGGCTCTCGCATTATACCATGTATATCTTGTAAAACTTTTTAGCAATACCCAATTTCGAAATCGATGCTGTAACGCGAGTTTCACTATAGGATTCTTTAATTTTTTTTTTACAGAAACCATCTTTTCAGACAAATGTTATGTCGCCTGTGAGCAGGAACTCTTTTGTGAAGCGACCGATTTTACCGAGGCAGTCTGTGTAATGTTCTTGACTTATTATGCATTGAACATGATGTACCCAAATAGTTCTGCGACCACACTGGATTTCTTGCAAAGGTCAGTCTTTTCTGTTGGTATTCATTTGCATTGTTAAATGAGTGCTGTCATTCTCTCATTAAATTCAGTGCCGCCTTAAATTCAGTACTGGCTTTCATTACTTCTGCAACCAAATTCAAAGATGTCTGATGGCAACCACTACAAGTGTTCCCGAATATTTTTATAAGTTATGGCTCGCAAAAGTCTAAAAGCATTCATTTCTTACGAATAAAAAAAAAGCATTGGCCTGATCTGTGGGCTGGTAATGGTGGTATTTACACAGTGGAATGTAGCGTCGCATGCTA
>NW_023612635.1:0-61542 GCF_013339725.1 Rhipicephalus microplus | reverse complement strand
ATGGGCTGTTAACCGAAAGGTTGGAGGTTCGAGCCCACCCGGTGGTGGTGCGGCGCTTTTTTTCCTTTGGGCTGATAGCTTTGAAGAAATGTTCTGACGGTGGTGAGAGTGGAGCACGACTGTTTCCGTGGCGCAATTGGCTAGCGCGATCGGCTGTTAACTGAAAAGTTGGAGGTTCGAGCCCTCCCGGGAGTGGTGTGTTGCTTCTTTTTCTTTGGGCTGATAGCTTTGAAGATATTGATACGTGTATGAAACTGTCACCTAGACACAGCCGAATTGGCACCCAAATGAAGAAGACGATAACGTGGTTGTAGTGGGTTGGACTCTAGAGCTTCTCCCGTTGGCCTGCATGACTGTGCGCTCTTTAAGCCGTTAGCAAGACCAGCTCACGGTGAATAAATCTTCCCCGTAACATCTTTTGGTGGAAGGTGCGGGTTCTTCACACAACCCGGCTCTGGAACTCCGCAGTGGACGCCAGCTTTCTCCAGCCACGATGCCTGAAACTGGCACTCAGGCCTCGCCATCCGCGCCGGCTCCATCACCTGTGATTCCCCCCCATCTTCTCGACCCTGGCACGTTTTCCGGGACGGACAGCACGGACGTCGAAGAATGGCTCGCATTATTCGAGCGCATCAGCAAGCACTACAGGTGGGACGAAACGCTTATGCTGGCAAATATTCTGTTCTACCTAAGGGGTACGGCACGCGCCTGGTATGAGACGCATGAAGAAGAATTAACCAGCTGGGACACATGCAAGCAAAAGCTTCGCGATTTGTTCGGTCGGTCAGTTGCTCGTCAGATGGCAGCCAGGCAGGACCTCGCGTCGCGTGTTCAATCATCGACGGAGTCGTACGTCACGTACATCCAAGACGTACTGGCACTGTGCCGGAAGACGGACAAAAACATGTCCGAGGCGGACAAATCAGCAACGTGTTGAAAGGCATTGCTGATGATGCTTTCAACATACTAATGTGCAAGAACTGCACCACTGTCGACTCCATCATATCCGAATGCCGACGATTTGAACAAGCAAAAAGCAGGCGAATCACCCACCACATCGCGAGACTACCAAACACTGCTGCGACTTCGTCTTGCGAGGATTCTGCAGCGCCCCGTTCACTTGCGCCTCCTGCCAATATCGCAAGATTGTTCGCCAGGAGCTGGAAGCCATGGCACCCGCTTCCTATCAGCCCCCTGCGCAAGACCACTGGGCAACAGTCTCGCTCATTCAAGCCGTCGTACGCCAGGAGTTTGCTAACCTGGGCGTCCAGGTTCCCCAGCCGCAGCCCATGAGCACTCCTGTCCACAACGCTGACCACCACTCTGCCCCACTTGTCGCTGCGGCAGCTTCGACTCCTCGGTTTCACCACGCTACCGAAATCCATCTGAGTGGCGTACGCACGATGATCGACCCATCTGTTTTTCTTGCTCTCGAGTTGGGCACATCTCCCGCCATTGTCGCAACAGGGGGTATTTCCGGCCAAGCTTTCGTAATGTCGACCGCCGTCAGGACCGTGGACACTATTCGCAACCCGGTTTTTCGGATGACCATATCAGGACTCTTCAGCCGCCGTTCATCTCCACGCTCCGAACCGTCCTACGCTGACGTCGTCGCCCAAAGAACTGGTCAAGCCGCTCGCCGTCACCTCAGGGTCGGCCGTCACGCTCCCCTCAACGCCGCCGCTCTCCGTCACCGGCTTATTCTGGCCATTCCCCGGGAAACTGACGAGTGCAGCTCCTGGAGGTGGCGCTGCGTTGACGACTCGGAACGAAAACCCTCAACCGGCTACAATTTCAAGACGCAATTTACTTCGGGTGTTCGTTGATGGCCACGCCGTTACTGCTCTAATTGACACTGGTGCCCAAGTATCTGTTATGAGTTCTACACTTCGATCTCGCCTGAAAAAAGTTCTCACACCAGCTATGTTCTCTACTGTTCGAGTTGCTAACGGAAGTCGAACATCGGTACTTGGTATGTGCACTGCCCGCGTTACTGTTGCTGGCCACCACACTTCCGTTCTCTTCGCAGTCCTCGATGCTTGCCCACACGACGTCATCCTTGGAATTGACTTCTTAACCACCCACTCCGCCCTCATCGATTGTTCTACCGGTATCTTACGGCTCGAATTGCCTTTGCGCTCCGATTTCACTCCTCCAAGTCGCACTCGGCTACGATCCGTGGAGTCTCTACGGCTACCGCCCCAGGCTGCTATGTACGTTCCTCTGTCGCCCTTCCCGTCCGTTCCTGATGGAGATATCTGGTAGCTCCCCTCATTGATTTGACCCTTACGCACCACATCGCACTACCACATACTATAGTGATTGTTGCTAAAAACACTGCATTTCACTAAGTGACATTGTTTAATGCGGTTTTACGACGGTTCATATCCTAACCGAGCCTAATATTCGCACTTTATCTAAAAACGCTCTATAACACTGTTTCGTTCACAATTACGATATTTGCATAACCGCACAGTTTTTCACCAACTTATTGCAGTACAGAACGCTGTATCTGGCTAAATGACATCGTTCTTTGAGGTTACACTATGCTTGCATGCGCTTTAACGAGAATATCACAATATAGCAGTTTCTCACTTGTAACGGTACAACACGCAGTATCTGGCTTGTTCATGCCGTTTTATGTGCTTTCACAACATTTCACCTATTGCAGTTTCGTACATGCAATAAAACAACACTATCTCGTTAGATGACGTCGTTTTTGGTGGTTTCACGATGCTGCCTAGCTTAAACTAACATAACTCAACCTAACATAACCTTCGCACTTCTATCGTTAGAAAACGTTTGACTCGCTATTCTACATTGCTTTCTACAACATTACGACGGTTTCAAGCGCTTTCACATTAGATATCGCAGTTCCCGACTTGTAATGGTAAAAAACACTGCATCTCACTAAGTGACATTGTTTAATGCTGTTTTACGACGGTTCATATATTAACCTAACCTAACCTTACCTAACTTAACCTAACCTAACCTAACCATCCTAACATAACCTAACCTAACCTAACCTAACGCAACCCAACCCAACCTAACGACGGTTGCAAGCGCTTTCACAATAGATATCGCAATTCCCGACTTGTAATGGTGAAAAACACTGCATTTCACTAAGTGACATTGTTTAATGCGGTTTTACGACGGTTCATATCCTAACCTAGCCTAACATTCGCACTTTATCTAAAAACGCTCTATAACACTGTTTCGTTCACAATTACGATATATGCATAACCTCACAGTGTTTCACCAACTTATTGCAGTACAGAATGCGGTATCTCGCTAAATGACATCGTTCTTCAAGGTTTCACGATGCTTGCATGCGCTTTAACGAGAATATCACAATATAGCAGTTTCGCACTTGTAACGGTACATTACGCAGTATTTGGCTCGTTCATGCCGGTTTGTGTGCTTTCACAACATTGCCCCTATTGCAGTTTCGTACATGCAATAAAACAACACAATCTCGTTAGATGACGTCCTTTTTGGTGGTTTCACGACGCTACCTAGCTTAAACTAACATAACTCAACCTAACATATCCTTCGCACTTCTATCGTTAGAAAACGTTTTACTCGCTACATTACAATGCTCTCTACAACATTACGTCGGTCTTATGCGCTTTCTCATTAGATATCGCAGTTCCCGACTTGTAATGGTGAAAAACACTGCATCTCACTAAGTGACATTGTTTAATGCGGTTTTACGACGGTTCATATCTTATTCTAACCTAACATTCGCACTTGTATCTAAAAACGCTCTATTACACTCTTTCGTTCATATTGATACGTGTATGAAACTGTCACCTAGACACAGCTGAATTGGCACCCAAATGAAGAAGACGATAACGTGGTTGTAGTGGGTTGGACTCTAGAGCTTCTCCCGTTGGCCTGCATGACTGTGCGCTCTTTAAGCCGTTAGCAAGACCAGCTCTCGGTGAATAAATCTTCCCCGTAACATCTTTTGGTGGAAGGTGCGGGTTCTTCACACAACCCGGCTCTGGAACTCCGCAGTGGACGCCAGCTTTCTCCAGCCACGATGCCTGAAACTGGCACTCAGGCCTCGCCATCCGCGCCGGCTCCATCACCTGTGATTCCCCCCCATCTTCTCGACCCTGGCACGTTTTCCGGGACGGACAGCACGGACGTCGAAGAATGGCTCGCATTATTCGAGCGCATCAGCAAGCACTACAGGTGGGACGAAACGCTTATGCTGGCAAATATTCTGTTCTACCTAAGGGGTACGGCACGCGCCTGGTATGAGACGCATGAAGAAGAATTAACCAGCTGGGACACATGCAAGCAAAAGCTTCGCGATTTGTTCGGTCGGTCAGTTGCTCGTCAGATGGCAGCCAGGCAGGACCTCGCGTCGCGTGTTCAATCATCGACGGAGTCGTACGTCACGTACATCCAAGACGTACTGGCACTGTGCCGGAAGACGGACAAAAACATGTCCGAGGCGGACAAAATCAGCAACGTGTTGAAAGGCATTGCTGATGATGCTTTCAACATACTAATGTGCAAGAACTGCACCACTGTCGACTCCATCATATCCGAATGCCGACGATTTGAACAAGCAAAAAGCAGGCGAATCACCCACCACATCGCGAGACTACCAAACACTGCTGCGACTTCGTCTTGCGAGGATTCTGCAGCGCCCCGTTCACTTGCGCCTCCTGCCAATATCGCAAGAATTGTTCGCCAGGAGCTGGAAGCCATGGCACCCGCTTCCTATCAGCCCCCTGCGCAAGACCACTGGGCAACAGTCTCGCTCATTCAAGCCGTCGTACGCCAGGAGTTTGCTAACCTGGGCGTCCAGGTTCCCCAGCCGCAGCCCATGAGCACTCCTGTCCACAACGCTGACCACCACTCTGCCCCACTTGTCGCTGCGGCAGCTTCGACTCCTCGGTTTACACCACGCTACCGAAATCCATCTGAGTGGCGTACGCACGATGATCGACCCATCTGTTTTTCTTGCTCTCGAGTTGGGCACATCTCCCGCCATTGTCGCAACAGGGGGTATTTCCGGCCAAGCTTTCGTAATGTCGACCGCCGTCAGGACCGTGGACACTATTCGCAACCCGGTTTTTCGGATGACCATAATCAGGACTCTTCAGCCCGCCGTTCATCTCCACGCTCCGAACCGTCCTACGCTGACGTCGTCGCCCAAAGAACCTGGTCAAGCCGCTCGCCGTCACCTCAGGGTCGGCCGTCACGCTCCCCTCAACGCCGCCGCTCTCCGTCACCGGCTTATTCTGGCCATTCCCCGGGAAACTGACGAGTGCAGCTCCTGGAGGTGGCGCTGCGTTGACGACTCGGAACGAAAACCCTCAACCGGCTACAATTTCAAGACGCAATTTACTTCGGGTGTTCGTTGATGGCCACGCCGTTACTGCTCTAATTGACACTGGTGCCCAAGTATCTGTTATGAGTTCTACACTTCGATCTCGCCTGAAAAAAGTTCTCACACCAGCTATGTTCTCTACTGTTCGAGTTGCTAACGGAAGTCGAACATCGGTACTTGGTATGTGCACTGCCCGCGTTACTGTTGCTGGCCACCACACTTCCGTTCTCTTCGCAGTCCTCGATGCTTGCCCACACGACGTCATCCTTGGAATTGACTTCTTAACCACCCACTCCGCCCTCATCGATTGTTCTACCGGTATCTTACGGCTCGAATTGCCTTTGCGCTCCGATTTCACTCCTCCAAGTCGCACTCGGCTACGATCCGTGGAGTCTCTACGGCTACCGCCCCAGGCTGCTATGTACGTTCCTCTGTCGCCCTTCCCGTCCGTTCCTGATGGAGATTATCTGGTAGCTCCCCTCATTGATTTGACCCTTACGCACCACATCGCACTACCACATACTATAGTGATTGTTGCTAACAACACGGTGCTACTTCCAGTTCTGAACTTCTCTACGTCGACCCAAGTTCTTCCCCAAGGCATCACTTTAGCCGATCTTTCCACCCTTGATGAATGTTCGATTTGTTCTTTTACACCTGACACTAAGACCATGGCGAAACCTGTCATCACGTCGCAAAATAAGGCGTTCCTCGACAAAATGATATCCAGCGACCTCTTACCTTCCCAAATTGCGGCGCTCCGGGGTGTTCTGTTTTCTTACCTGGATATCTTTGACGTCGACGACCGTCCCCTGGGCCGCACAAGTGCCGTAACCCACCGCATCGACACCGGCGACGCCAGTCCACTCCACAAACGCCCTTATCGCGTGTCACGTGCTGAGCGCCAAGTAATACAGACGGAGGTCGAGAAAATGCTCAGTAAAGACGTCATTGAGCCGTCATCGAGTCCTTGGGCCTCCCCTGTGGTCTTAGTTAAAAAGAAGGACAACACCTGGCGCTTTTGCGTCGACTATCGCCACCTGAATCGGATCACCAAGAAGGACGTTTATCCTTTACCCCGAATCGATGATGCGCTCGACTGCCTCCACGGTGCCAACTATTTCTCGACCCTTGACCTTCGATCCGGATACTGGCAAATTTCGGTCGACGACCGCGACCGCGAGAAGACAGCATTCATCACACCCGACGGCCTTTACCAATTCAAGGTCATGCCTTTTGGGTTGTGCAATGCCCCGGCAACGTTTGAACGTATGATGGACTCTCTTCTTCGCGGTTTCAAATGGTCGACCTGCCTTTGCTATCTGGATGATGTAATAGTTTTCTCGCCCTCCTTCGAAAGCCACCTGTCTCGTCTCTCGGCAATTCTTGACGTTTTTCGTTGCGCTGGTCTCCAACTGAATTCGTCGAAATGTTCATTTGGACGTCGGCAGATTAAACTACTCGGCCACCTTGTTGACGCCACTGGTGTTCAACCCGACCCTGACAAAGTCCGTGCAGTCCGAGAATTCCCGGTTCCGCGTTCCACACAAGAAGTTCGCAGTTTTATTGGGCTCTGCTCATACTTCCGCCGCTTTGTCTTCAACTTCGCGGATATTGCTAGGCCCCTCACGGATCTCCTCAAAAAGAATGTGGCCTTCTCTTGGGGAAGGGACCAAGAACATTCCTTCGCGTCGCTAATTACCGCCCTCACCTCACCACCTGTGTTGGCTCATTTTGATCCAACGGCTCGAACAGAGCTTCGCACCGATGCAAGCGGCCATGGCATTGGTGCTATACTCGCTCAGATACAGAATGGCACCAACCGTGTGATAGCCTACGCTAGCCGCCTTTTGTCGCAAGCGGAACAAAATTATTCTATAACTGAGCGGGAATGCTTAGCCCTCGTTTGGGCTATCGCGAAATTCCGTCCGTACTTATACGGACGTCCGTTCGCAGTCATCACAGACCATCATGCGCTTTGCTGGCTGTCGACGCTTAAAGACCCTACAGGAAGACTCGGCCGATGGGCTCTTCGATTACAGGAGTACACGTTCTCGGTTGTTTACAAATCTGGAAAGCTGCACAGCGATGCTGACTGCTTATCCCGGCACCCCGTTGATCCACCTAGCTCCACTGATTTGGAATCCGATGCCTGCGTTTTAGCCATCACTGACTTTTTGAACGTGGCTGACGAACAGCGCCGAGATCCATCGTTGCTCACCATCATTGACCGCCTTCAATCGCGTCATGCTGACCCTTCTCTTAGCAGATACCTGCTTCAAGACAACATTTTGTACCGCCGCAACTTACACCCCGACGGCGCGGAACTTTTACTCGTCGTACCACATCACCTGCGAAAGGATGTTCTGCGACAATTCCACGACGCTCCAACTTCTGGACATCTAGGAGTCTCCAGAACTTACGACCGCATTCGACGACGAGTATTCTGGAAGGGTCTGTACCGCTCTGTTCGCCGTTACGTCACATCTTGTGACCTCTGCCAGCGCCGAAAGAAGCCTACGACTCCCCCTGCCGGTCTTCTTCAACCTATTGAAGTTCCAGCCGAGCCATTTTATCGAGTGGGGTTGGACTTGCTAGGTCCCTTTCCTACTTCTACAACTGGAAATAAATGGATTGCAGTGGCCACAGACTATGCCACTCGGTATGCAATCACTCGAGCGCTACCAACCAGCTGCGCAACCGACGTTGCCGACTTCCTGCTGTACGACATTATTCTCCAGCATGGCGCTCCGACTCACCTGCTCACAGACCGTGGTCGCTACTTTCTATCTCGTGTGGTTGATGACCTACTCCGATCTTGTGCTACCCGTCACAACTTCACCACATCTTACCACCCTCAGACTAACGGCCTTACGGAGCGCCTAAACCGCACATTGACGGACATGCTTTCCATGTACGTATCTACCGACCACACTGATTGGGACATAGCTCTTCCGTTCGTAACCTTCGCCTATAACTCGTCGCGTCATGAAACAGCGGGCTACTCCCCTTTTTATCTACTCTTCGGACGTCATCCCTTACTGCCCTTCGACACACTGCTTTCATCAGACCACCCATCCTCCACTTCGTACGCTCAGGATGCGATCTCCCGGGCCCTCACGGCACGCGCGGTAGCGCGCGCTCGGTTATCGTCGTCGCAGACAGCACAGAAGTCCCTTTACGACCGTCGACATAGAGATGCCGTTTTTTCTGCGGGATCTCTTGTTCTCTTGTGGCTCCCGTCTCGACGTGTTGGCCTCAGCGAGAAACTACTATCGCGATACGCCGGGCCCTACCGAGTCATTCGTCAGGTCACACCTGTGACCTACGAGATTTCCGCTACCACAAACTCATCAGCTGCTGCACCCAGAACGGAAGTAGTCCACGTTTCTCGTCTCAAGCCCTACAACGCCGACTCGCTCATTTAACAGGCACCGAGACGGTGCCTTACGGGCCGGGGTGATGATACGTGTATGAAACTGTCACCTAGACACAGCTGAATTGGCACCCAAATGAAGAAGACGATAACGTGGTTGTAGTGGGTTGGACTCTAGAGCTTCTCCCGTTGGCCTGCATGACTGTGCGCTCTTTAAGCCGTTAGCAAGACCAGCTCTCGGTGAATAAATCTTCCCCGTAACAATATTTTCTCGACAAATAACTTTAATTTAGATCTTCAGATAGAATCTGAGAATATTATTCCTCTAACGCAAAGGAAATGCAATTTCAATATTTAAATGATCGGCTTCAGGATTACTTGGGACACGTGAACATGAACAGCATAATTGCGACTGATGCATCCGTATCAAATGAAAAGGCTGGGGCAGGTATCTTCTCGCGTTCCCTTGACTGGTCTTTTTCGGTTAGACTTCCAGATTACACACCAATATTCATAGCAGAATTATTTGCTATTGTACCGGCACAACCGAAACTTCCTTTGGGCGAATCGGAAGCAGTCGTAATCACAGATTCTTTTTCAGTATGTGCTGTTCTGTCTTCAGGAGCCAACTTAACAATTATGCACATGTTTCGACAACTCATACCGAGAAACTTGCAAAAACTGCAGCTCTTATAGGTACCAGGTCATCTTGGCATATATCTAAATGAGATGGCGAATGCACTAGCCACAGTAACCCTTGGCGGTCCCCTCATTCCGATTTTGCCGGATACGGCTTACGTGACAGCAATAAGGTTTAGAAACCTCTGTTTGCATGAAACCAACTGCTACTCATTGGATAATTTTGAGATTTCGCACATCTAGATTGCTTGTGGAATAGACTATGGTGCGCAACACGGCAATTAGAAGTTACTTATACAAGATTGCGTTGTATATTTCCACAACTAAATTATTATTTGCATTAAGTTGGTTTAAAGGCGTCACCTTCTCATCAGGTTTGCGAAGAAATAGAAACGATAGACCATTTTTTTTGTTTTGTCGCCAATATTCTTATCAGCGGAAAAGATACCTGGTAGCTTTACTTGAAAAAGTAGGATTAATATAAATGTGGCAGTAATTTTATCGTTTGGCAGCAATAAATTTGGTTATAGCAACAGGGACGTCTGCACTGCGGTATTTCACTACATAATTGAAACAAAGCGATTGCATGTTAACTGCTTTTATATATATATATATATATATATATATATATATATATATATATATATATATATATTTATATTGGCCTTACTGTCTGTTGGGTCTCATTGATATTGTGTCAAAAAACACGGAAAAACGAGCCCTTCGGTGTACACTTCTTTCCCCATATATATATATATAAATATATATATATATATACAGTGGGAGTAATAATTCAATGGGCCAGTTAGTCTTTGTGAAGGTATGGGATATGGCACAACGGGAGCGTTGTCAACAAGAATAATCATATTTATTTCCCAACAGTTTCGGGAGGGGTCCTTCCTTCATCAGGGGATGAGTTATACTGACATGAATTTCCAAACTTCGTTGCTGCCGCGTCCCTCTCACCTTGAAACATGTTTGCGAGAGTGAGAGGGAACTAGAAAAAAAAGGGGGGGAGAAAAAAAAGAAAAAGAAAGTAAAAAAAGTAAAAAAGAGGAAGAACCACTGTCAATACTGAGAACGAAACCAACTGTCCGTGTACGTCCACATACGTTTTTTATCACGTGCTGTTCAGTTCTCGACGTGTGTCGGGCCACCCAAGATTGTCGCCGCGGTGCCGAGAGGGTCCGTGACGGCGTGCGTAAAGAAAGGGTTTTCCCGTAATGGGTCGGTCGGCGTGCGGCGTGCGTAAAGGAAGGGTCCCCGTTAATGGGTCGGTCGGCTCTTTTTACCTTTAATCTTCGTCCGTTTCCCTTCAATGGTCATCAAATGGTAGGCGAACGAAAACACTTTGTATGTGGATGTGAAAAAAAGGAAAAAAAATGAGTGAAGAAAAAACGAAAACAAGAATGGACCGTGTACAGGTAGGAGTCAGTCAGAAAAAAGCATTGTCTCCAGCTATCAATATTTGTCACCAATTTCCTCCTGGCTTACTTCTCGGAGGCAGTTGAGTTTACCGGGGTCCTCGTTGATGCCGGCTACTAATGTTCGAAATTTGAAAATAAAATATGCCTCACGCTGTTCGCGCTCGCGTCTGTTTGAGAAACCGGACTGCAAAAGAGTTACGCTGCCATTTTCAAACTGTGGTTTGGCAGGCGCAGATGTCTAGATAAAGGTAGCTTCGGCAGTGAAGTGGCGTGGTACCGGTGATTATTGAACCGCAGCCGAAATGGCGTGTCTGTTTGGCCGATATATTCTTGTCCGCAGATGTTGCAATGTGGCATGTATATTACGTTACTGGAGTCACAATTAAGGCTTTCAGTTATGCAGACTTTGAAATCCGAGAAGTTCGCTTTGGATTCACGTGTTGTGACCATCTGTGGGCATACCTTGCATCGAGCTTTTCCGCGGGGATTCTATTAGTATGATAATGTCATCAAGGTACGAGAGACACGTCTTCCATTTCGGACCACGCAGGACACTGTCGATCATGCGTTCAAACGCCGCGGACGCATTGCAGAACCCGAAAGGCATCACGTTAAATTCGTATAGGCCATCGGGGGTTGCAAATGACCTTTTTTCTTTGTCGTCATCCTGGATGGGAATTTGCCAATATCCCGAACGCAAACCAAGGCTTGAAGAGCATTTGGCGCCTTGCAGTGAATCAAGGGCGTCGTCGATGCGTGGCATGGGGTATACGTCCTTGCGTGGGATATTTATTGTTAAGTGCCCGGTAATCAACGCAAAAGCGCACAAAGTCATCTTTTTTCGTACCACATTAACAGGGGATGACCAAGGGCTAGTTCATGTACGAATTATTTCTCGTTGGAGCATGCCAGCGATGTTTTCCTCGATGATTTTTTGCTCGGCGAGAGACACGCGGTGCGGGCGGCGATGTAGAATAGATGTTTCCTCCATCTGAATGCGATGCGCTGCAGTGGTGGTTCGGCCCAACGTTGAGGAGCAGGTATCAAAAGAATCGGCGTGTTTCGTTACTAACGCAAGCAGTTGCTGAGCCTGCTTATCTGTTAAGTCTTCACTGATAAGGGCTGTGAAGAGAGAGGATGATTCAGGCTTACTCATAGAACGGTCGTTGGCAGAGCCAGGTTTAGGTGGCGTGACGCTGACAGGCTCAGCATCCACAACACAGGCTGCAGTGCCCTCTGGCAGGAGAACTTTCTCTGGCGTTTCATTCGTAGCAATGACGAGCGCGGAGCCATGGTGAAAGCGTACGACACCTGATGCAAGGGCTACGCCTTTAGCGACGCAAGTCGACGAAAGGGACACCAAGACGTCACCGTGGTCGAAGTCCTTAGAGGTCAGGGTCACAATTTGTGCTTTATGTGGCGGTAGTTCGAGATCTTCACGAGCGAACAGGCGTAGTGGCTAGTAGACGCCTTCGTCGAACATTGAGTTCATATTAGGTGTAGAATTCGTTCACCACAACATATAGCGCCTGAAGAAGAAGATAGGAAGTCCCGCCCTAGAATCAGCTGGTGAGGGCACCGGGTAAGCACAGTGAACTGGGTGTAATGCAAAATGTCATCAATAAAAACACGAGTAGTGAAAAGAGCAAAAGGGCGAATAGTGTTTTCTTGGGCTTCGACTAGATTGGGTCCATTATAAGGTGTCATTCCTTTTTTCAGGCGTTTGCACAAATCATACCTAATCACAGAAACTGTAGCACCGGTGTCCACCAAAACGGCCACGAGAACTCCTTCCATCATAACAGAAACCATGTTGAACGGGCGCGCTGGAGAAATGTGAGTCCTACTGTTACATGAAGTTTCTCCTCCGAAAACTGCATCATTTAGTTTTCCGACCGGTTGTCAGTCGTAAACGAGGCTGGCCGAAGAGGAGAGGAGGAGCGACGAAAGGTGATCGGCGTCGGCTTGAACGGTAAGTGTTCCGCGTCTCAGTCGATGCGGGCGGAGATGGAGACCGCTGCTGTCCAGATGAATAACGCCGGGCGTAAGAATCTCCACTGGAAAAGTCCCGTTCGTGCATGTCATACCCGCGAAGCTCGTCCTGCTGGCGCTTGCGGCAGAAGCGCGATATACGGCCACGATATCCACAGTAAAAATATGTTGGGCGAGACGGGTGCCAAGGCGGGTGGTATAGGGCATTCGGCGCACCAGGAGATAGCGCACTGAAGTGGACAGACGGAGCGTCGGGTGGCATTGGCCGGAAGTGGACCGGTGGTAAAACAACTGACGTGAATGATGGCAGCGGCGAAGTAGAGTTTACGTTGTGAGGAGGCGCGGCCGCAACTTGCGCGTACGTTGGAGGGCTAGACGGAGGTGGCTGTACGTAGGCTGGACCGGTGAATGGTGTTAGTTCCTCCCTTACGATATCACGCAGGGCCATGCTTGAAGGCTGTGTGACAGATGGAGAAGGTCGTGAGATGCCCATTGATGGGATTTCTTCGCATATGATCTCCCGTATCATGTCACGCAGGTCCCGGTCTGCTGTACGGTGTTCACTATTGCCCAACTGAAGGCGAACAAAATCAAGTTCGTCGAGACGCTGACACGTAGAGACGACGTAAGCGACAATAGAAGGATTCTTGGCAACAAGGGCATTGTAGGCAATGCTTCCGATGCCCTTCAGGATGTGGCGCAGTTTGTCCGACTCAGACATCGAAGAATTGACGCGCCGGCAAAGTGCCAGGACATCCTCCATGTCAGATGTGCATGACTTGCCGGGATGTTCTTGGCGAGTATCTAGCACCCTCCTCGCTAGAGTGGATTGAACGGCTGGCGTGCCGAATACTTGGCGAAACTGCTGCTTGAAGGCAGACCAGCCGGTAAGGTCAATCTCATGGTTCAAGAACCATGTCTTGGCAACGCCCGTGAGATAAAGCGTTTTTCGGCGAACCTTGTTAGAGTCGTCCCAGTGATTAGTTGCGCTTACTCGCTCGTAGTTATCAAGCCAGTCCTCCACATCTTCGCCGCGGAGACCAGCGAAGATCGGAGGGTCAAGCTGGTGGTTTACGATGTAGAGAGGAGGGGCTTGTGGCACAGAGACGGGAGCAGAAAGGGCATCCACCCACTGACTCTGAGACATGTTGGCGGGCTGGGGGTCCAAGCGGCGGCCTGAACAGAGCTCCAGCGAGTAGGCGTTGTGAGGAGAGGTACTGGGATCATCAATCCACCTCCACCACGTATGACGACTCGGTTGTAACGAGGTTTATTGGTCGTGAACTCGGGAACAAACAAGAGCAACGGACCCGAAGATGAGCGCATGTTCAAAGACAATGATGATTATCAGCCAGAACAGATGATGATGATTGACTGCTGTTCAGATGAGGATGAAGCGCATAATAGATGCCTACAATATATATATATATATATATACACCTTTTTATTTCTGGCTTTTCTTTCTATATATTTTTTCAGTCCAAAACTACTTTGTCTTTGAAAAACCATAAGCCTTTTACTTGAGATCCTGCCGCCCGGTTCTTGGCCCATCCCCCTTTGTGGGTGTGTGCCGGAGTATCAACGATCATGATCATCATAAGTGATAATGCGCGTACTTGTTGAGCGAGTACCCAATAAACCAGCAACAATCTGATGGGTACTACTGCAGCACCTTCACCTGTCGTTCTTTCACCGTCCCATGTACAACGCTGTTTGTTCACGTCTTAGCATATATTGTCAAAAAATAAAATGTTCAGTGTATCTGATTGTCTCATTTGGTACGAAGAGTGCGACATGACGTTGGTGCAATAGAGCTACAAAAATCACAACATTTTTTTGCCAATGCTTGGTATTCAATTCAATGCCCCAGTAATTGTTGATGGCCCACCTTACCTCCCTGTGACCTCTATTCTAGCGTCCACACGGCGCTTTTCACGAGGAGGCAGACAATGACACTGCTCGGATGTTTTCGCGAGAACTTCTCGCTCATCAGCGATATAAAGCAAACAGTGGTATATCCATGTTGCGCAAAATTTTACGATCTGTATATGGGCATGATTGTCCGTAGTGTCGTGACTAACCACCGACCCGCTGCCGTGTATTGAGCTGTTGCAGTGAATGGACAAATAAACTCAGTCACTTGCAGCGTAAATATATAATAGATAGCTATTGGGAGCAATAGGAGGCACTCGTTACTAGCTCGAAACCGGAGGTGCTGCTAGCGCTTCTGGACCACGTCCAGCCGGCGGCATAAGTCAGTGGAGCCACCCCACACTGATATCTCACCCATCTAGCTCCTAACCTTTCTATTTTCCTCAATAAAAGTTATTCTTTCTCTGCGAAGTGATGTCCAGTGCTGCTAGAAAGAAAAAAATGTGATGAGATTGTTATCAGATTGTTCTCTGTCGTTAGGTTTAGTGAAATATATGTGTCTCTTGTTCATCTGATTTTTACAGAGTTCTTTCAATTACACAGCATGGCTATCCTGACTACCGTCGTGCTGTTGGTCTTGTTGACAGGTAAGACTAGTAGTCCCTAATGCCAGTATAAGCAGCTTTCAAGAGTGCTCCGAGTGCACGACAGCATCACTCGCAATAAATGAGCTTGGATGGAATGAGGGACTTCTTTGACCGCCGATTTTTGGTCAATGTAGATGAGGTATTTTTCTCGCAGCGCTTGTTCAGCAACACTTTTAAGGTTGCGCCGCGATACCTGTGCTCATTAACGATCTACGTGCAGTCATTCAGCGTTTGCCCAGGACAACTTCTGCATAAGAGGCAGCAGGGCAGGGATGACGGTGATTGCTGTGCAATGGAGCGCCTGTTACTTGAGCAAGCATAGGTGATAGCCGGCGCATTCAGCTTATAGCTGTCGTGAGCTGCGGTGAACGGACCCCGCCGTTAGTAGGTTTGTCGGTGGAACGTCAGCCAGAACCTGAACCAAAGAGCATAAGCGGGCATGTCACGTGGTAATGTTTTACAACGATTTTTTTCATTAGGCCGGCTCGCGTCACAAGAAAACTATAAGGAATGGTGGGAGCTGCTGAAAGCAGTAAATTCAAGAGGAGTTTTTAGTGAGGTTAGCAAAGACAAACTTAGGAGTATACTAATTACTACTGACTCAGTCCATCCCTTTTATGCAAAATTGAGCTATTCCAAATTTGAGTAGGGCTAATTCAGACTAATCATCGCTGATCCCCACGAGATACATGAGATATATGTGGCCTAACTATGCTAATTACATATAATAAAATCTAATTAAGCAGATCGAGACTGTCATCACTGACGGAAGAACAACTGAACGAGTGAGCTAGTGCAGAAGCTTTATTGGCCTGGCGTGCAACCGATGGCGGCGCTGCGAACGGCGCTTGTGTGAGGTCAATTTGAGGAATCAGGTGTTTTTTTTCTTGAGGCCTGGCACGATCTAGAATGCATGGTGCGTAATGTAGCTTAAAAAAGAAGCAGATAATTCGGTTATTTGATGTGTGGCGGATACCGGCGCTGTTCGAACCGCCATGCGTCGTGGCTTTTAACCATCCTGAAAGCCCAACACTTTGCTTGATATAACTGCATCGGCCGCTTGTCTCCGCGGTGAGTATTGTGCAATGTTAAATGTTTATGTTAAAAGGCACGTATCGATTACGTTACTACGTTATATGGTCATTTTATTGGCTTTTTTAAGTTTATGCAAATAATATAAATTTGTACTTCACCTCTCCAACCTGCACTTATGGTGTAATGGGAATACAAATTTCAAAGCTGTAAAATATTTATGATCACTTTTTGTTAACACTAATAATAAAAATTTGCGGTGCCGCACTCGCAAATTTTGTTAGAACTTAAGAATGGTGGCAACAATAAATATTCGAACTAGTTAGGAGTTGTAACTTGGTTCTTAATTTCAAAACATTAATACAATGCAAAATATGATATGAGCTCGACAGCCACTGCAGATCAGCCGTGAACATAACTTTTATGTTAGGTTACACGAAGAAATTGCCTCAACCTGCTTCACACATATCAAGTTACACGCGTAGACATTGCCTCATTGTAATTAGCACAAAAAGTTAGCATTCGCCACTTCGTCGCAGTCGACCACGACAGAGATGTGTGGTGGGTCACGATGGTGATGCCGCGATTGCGATGCGGTCACCATTGACAGCCACAAAAAAAGAAAACAAACAACTCCTTTGGAAGGGGTTGTGACCCAGACTTATGAGTGCGTGGCAACGCTATTCCAACAGTAGACAGTTTTAGAATTCTAGGGATGCGCATACAAGCAAATGGAAAAAACACTGAAACTACCAGAAGACTCGAAGTTATAGTGCGAAGCAGACGTGCCACTTGCTTAAGCGCATTTCTAACAAGAATGCGGGGACAAAAAAAGCTAATTTTTAAGATTGGTTCAAGCTTTCGTGATAAGCCGTGTACTATACGTTGCCCTCTATATTAAGTTGTTTAGAGCAGAGAAAAATAAAAACTGAAGCCATTGTAAGAAAATGCATCAAAACTGCACTATAGCGCTTCCCCGAACACCTATATGGTTAAACTTCTTGGGTTGGGTGTTCACAACAATTTAGATAAGCTAACATAGAAGCTGCCACAATGTCACAGCAGAGAATGCCTTTGAGCAGTAGAACCGCATGGAAAATCATGAAGCGCTCGGGGTTCTAGCCCACGGAGTGTTCCAGACAGACATACCTAAATCAACTAAGGTGAGAATAAAAATTACACCTCAGCCAAAAAACATGCATCCGGTGTTCCACGAAGGCAGAAGCGAAGCTAGAGCTGTAGCCCTGCAGGCGAAATTTGAAGGCCGATCTGGCGTGTATTACATGGATGCTGCAGAATACGAAAGAAGGAGAGCACACACAGCGGGGGTGGTTCGCGAGAACGGGGACCTGATGTCGTGCTGCACCTCTGAGAGCACAACCACCACAGAGGCAGAAGAACTTGCGATTGCTTTGACTGTAGCACAAAAAAGCCCACGATTGATTGTTAGCGACTCTAAGTCAGACAATAAAGACTGTTATATGGGCACAATTTCTGCTACAGCCGCGAAGATTTTAAGACAAGGACCAACGCCCGCAGAGCGAATATCACTGATATATTCCCCGGCCCATCAAGGTCTGAAAGGGAATGAGAAGGCGCACACGATCGCCCGAGGGCTCACTATCTGGTCGATCACCGCTAACTCACCACTTCCGCTCGAGCAACCCCTTTCTATAAGAGCCGAACAACGAACGTTTTAGGAAATCACCTCACATTATAAATTCCCCCGCAAGGCATATGCAGAGGCAGCTAATCAGCTGAACAGAAAGTAGGAAATTATGTAGCGAAAATTGCAAGTCGGGTTGTTCCCAAACCTTCACCTGTACAGTAAATGGTGCGTGGAAGTGTTTAACCCCAGATGTGCGCACTGTGATAGCACTGCAAGTTTAGTGCACATGATCTTGACCTGCCCGTTCTACAATGATCCAAGTCGAAACGTAGAACTCTGGGAGGCCTTATCACAGAGTCACAAAGGTGAAGAACAATGTCAAGTCATCGGTCTCGCCCTGACCGCCACCGAGTCTCAAGTGATTCCGGCCGACGGCTAGCAGGATGAACGGGCACAGAGGCTGAAGCCTCCTCCCCGTCATCCTATAGGTGGGTGCAAATAAACGTTCTTTCCTTTTCTCTCTCTCTGGACCAAGCCTTTAACAACGTTACCTGCGTGGCACACCACCTCACCCTCGACGAAACATCGCAGCATTTCACAAGCTTTTTCTTCGTGCTTGTAGATGCTGGAGAAAGGCACGGTTACTGAAACATCGAAAAAAAAAAACCTGACTAAATAGTATCGTATGGCGTAAAGTGTGATTACGACTGAGAACACACATAGGTTCACTTTCTTACCCGCAATGCGGTTGGTGGTTTCGGTGCACTCGTCTGCCATTCGGGGGATCTTCTGGCCCTGTCAATCGGGCGCGAAAAAACAAGATTATATATTCGCACTCAAAAACAGTCGTTGAAGGCATTCGTTTACCCTCGCAAGCTTTTATTTCGACGAAGTTTCTGTCTAGAGCAGACGATCTTTCTGTCTGGAGCAGACGAATGAAACATTGAGGTGAATTCAAATAGTTGAGCGCGCAGGTAATCTGACCAGCGCAATGCAAGAGTACGTTGGGGGAAAAACTCTAAATACGACCTCTTCTTGAGGGCAATGTCCGGGGCTTTTGAACACGCAGAACTGCACCTGCGTATACGGACGAAATTGGTAACTTGGCATACGCACAGTGAGTAGGAGTAAGGAAGCACCAGTCCAGTATTATCCGCGCCGCACGGACTGAGTGTGGGAGCATCGTCACAGATGTGAAATAAATCGAGGAGGTCATTCGGGCACAATTTTAAAGGCTCTACTTTGAAGACCATCGCTCCAAAGCCAGCCACCAGCATCAAAGAAACGCAGACTTTTGTGAAGGCTTGCCCACGGTCTGTCCTGGGGCATCTGATATGATCTACGCTGAGGCGACAAAAGATGAAGTTTGACAAGCCCTGAGGAAAATGAACACTACCACAGATCCAGGTTGAGCCGGAATACTGATGGAATTTTATATAACTCTCTTCATCGTCAAAGGTGATGCACTTACTTACATGGTCAACGGGTTCATTGTTGATGGGGGAAAAGCCGAGGTCTTTCAGTGAGGGCCGTGTAGTCTTGCTGCCAAAGGAGGGCACAGATCCCGACGATCCACAGTCATGGAGGCCGATTACCTTCCTTAACACGGACAACAAGCTTGTAGCTACGATCCTTTGCTTGAAGCTAAAACCTTTTCTGCCCAATATAGTTTCACCCAAGCAAACGTGTGCAGTGCCGGGTAGGACGATTTTTCAAACACTTACTCTGACAAGAGAATTGTTATACTATGCCAACGCCAAAAGCGTTACCGGTGCTTTCGTGTCATTGGATCAAGCTAAGGCCTTCGACAGGGTCGAACATGTCTACCTATACTGCTTACTTAAAATGTTTGGTTTGCCTGGGCAGTACGTCCGCTGTATAAATCTTCTATACCCCAACATGACCAACCGACTCCTCATCGATGGCGCGGAGACAACAAGCTTTTTAGTAACAAGAGGTGTTCGCCAGGGATGCCAAATCACACCTGTGCTCTTTGATCTTTCCATAGATCCTCTCCTTAGGAAAGTGTCAAAATGCCCTAATATTCAGAGCTTTCCAATCACAGGTCTGGGGTCAGTTAGCATCACCACTTATGCGGATGACATTTCTGCGTTCGTGCGAAACCAAGCCAGTTACCACGCTTTTTTGGATCTGTTCGAAGAGTATGCCAGTTTATCGGGTGTTTTCTTGAATGCGGAGAATAGCAAAGCCCTTCATTTAGGTGGCTTCCACGGCTCTTTGCCGGGCGGTATTTAATACGTGGATGCCGTATAAGTTCTCGGGGTATATTTTCAAGACGGGGAGGTGGCCTAAAGCAATTGGGAGGACGCCGTACATAGGGCCATGCAGGTCTTCGCGTATGCCACCAACTTCAATTTGTCACTTGACGCCAAAGTGACGGTGGTGAAAACCAAAGCATGCACATATGCTTTTCATATCGGGCACATTCCACTCATACCTAAACTTTCTGCGAGCCGCCTTGCGCCATTGGTTGGAGCCTTTCTATGGAACGGGAAGACACCAAAAGTTCAACAAAAGTTCCTGAAGCTCCCAAAAAGTTGTGGAGGACTCAGTCTGCCAGATGTTGCGACATTCACAAAGGAACTTGCAGCTAAAACAGTTCACCAATTGTTTCAGGACAATGACTATCCTGGCCGTAGTTTATTGTTATATTGGACCGGAACTCTTGGAGCCATATTCACGTCGGAAAGGTACCCGTGACCTCAAGCAGAATACCCACATGCCTATTATAAAGCAGCAGAGAGCTTGAAGCTTTCGGTTGATGGTGACGCCACCGAAGAAAAATTTGCAAAGCTAGCACCCACACGCAATAGCAAAATTTCATGCAGTCGTTCCATTACTGAAGAGGAAAAACAGAGATGGAGGCCCAGCAAGTGGAAGAAATAGCGCAACAACCACGTACCGGAACTAGTTAGAGAATTCGATTGGCTGCGGCAGTGGGATGCGTTGCCCACTAGTCAGAGGCTGTCAAAGTGGGGCGCCGTTCCCAATGACCACTGCTCCAACTGCGGGAAAAGGAAAACGATTCGCAACACGATGTTTGACTGCGTAGCGGCCAAAGGCGTATGGCACGTCGTGTGTCGTAAATTGGGAGTATCAATTCTTTTAGGCCGAGAGCGCAGAAGGGGCTTATTTCAACAACTCGTACTGTACATCACAATGTTCTTCTTGTGGCGTCGCAGCTCTGTGGCCGAAGCACGGCGACGACCCCAACGAGCTGCATACCCAGCGTTACTAAAGATTAAAATAGTCGTGGTTTGGTACCTTACCGAACAGATTGAAACGCAGGGCGAAGAAACCTTCCTCAGAAGGTAGCATACACGTTTATTGGAGTTCGGAATGGGAATATTGAGTTTTCTTTACTGCCGTTCTAACTCGGGAAAAAAAAAGTTGCTTCTCGTCACACGTAATATGTGAATCTGTTAAAACTTAGTGCTTTTTGGGTTTCTTTTTCGCTTTGTTTTCTTGAGTGATTGGTGGTCTGTGTGAATATTGAAGTGCTGTGTGTAACATCATGTCTATGTTCTCTTGTTTGTACACGCCACTGAAGTGATTTTGTTGCACCAAACAGTTGTACTCACCAATAATGTTGTTACCAGTTTGCAGTAAACTTCCCTGTCTTAATCACTTAACGGTAATACTTTATCATGTCTCTAGAAAAATGGCCGCTGCAGTCGCCATCTTGCCAAAGGCACGGCTTCACTTCTAGACAATGATTTCTGTTCCAGCAATTTTTAATCCTCCTTGGGTGCATGCAGGATCCCCATGTTTGTTTGTTTGTTTGTTTGTTTGTTTCTGTGGACTGATGGCTCATACCCACTTGGAGAGATTGACCAAGAAAGCGTAGTGCAGTTTTTCTGTGATCATTTTAACTATGTGTAATGAATTTGTATTATAATATGACTAATGTAAGAATGACCCCACAAAAAGAGAGCAAACGAAAAAAAAATAGAGTAGTCAAGTGGAAAATTTTGAGATTTCAGGGGTTGTCTTTACCACTCGGCTGCGTTTACGTCACTTTGCCATCTAGAATTTCGGGGGGGGGGAGTAATAAATATTAATTATTTGATAGAAGATCACAAAGGTTTACGTTTGAATGCCAGAATATAATCGCAAACGGCATTGAAAGCGTCCCTGTGGCAATGTCCTAAAACTGAGGCACCAAAGCTTAGTGCTGTTTCCGCCGCCAATCTAACGCCTATTTTCAGAAATGGAATAACTAGAAACCTTTTTTGAAGTATAGCGTATCGGCGACAATACAAAAAATAATGTTCTAGTGATTCCATTTCTCCGCAAAATGCGCAGAGTGCTGATATTGTCTGACCAGCTCTGTGTAGATACAGGTTTAGGGGGGGGGGACATGACATCGGAATTTAGTAAATTTCCGTCGTACCTCTTCCTTTTCTCCAAGTCTCATTTTACGCCATTATGCCCCTTCCAGAAAAGCGCTGTTGCTTTACACCAGCTGGTATAATTTCTCTCCACTGGTGCTGCTTGTACCTACTTTCTCAAACTGCCGCTAGATGTGACAGTTGCAGGAAAAATGCATTGAGTTTGTTAGTTTTCTGTAGTTTCTGCCAGGTATCAAGGTTGTCCCTATCGATTTAAGGACCGAATCGGTCTATTGAGTTGAAAACTATGGCAGCAAAAATATAGTTCAATGTTCCTTTAGGAGAAACTGAGAGAGCAGAGGGGGTCAGAGAACAAATTAGGGATAAGGATATCCTATAGTTTCAATCAAGAAGTAGAAATGAACATGTGCTAGGCACGTATCGCCTGACTGTGTTTCAAGAGAAGGTAAGCGCATAGCAGGTTGACAGAACTAAATGAACATGGGTTAGGCACGTGTCGCCTGACTGTATTTTAAGAGAAGGTAAGCGCATAGCAGGTGGACAGAACGTTAGGTGGGTCGATGCGAATAAGAAGTTTGTAGGTATGAGTTGGCAGAAAAATCACGGCATTGAGTTAATTGAAGGAACATAGGAGACGCTTTTTCTTTGCAGTGGGTACAGTCATGCCTATGATAATGATGGCCGGTGGCAATAAGCAAGATGTATGCTTTGCAAAGCTGAGATCAATTACACCACTACAAAAAATGCCAGGAGAATATTAGTGCCCCCACGAAGTGCCAGCATAATTTAAGTGGTCACCATTTTGATGTTGTCACCGATCATCATGTACTGTGCTGGTTGTCATCACTGAAGGATCCCTCAGGCCGTTCCGCCCGTTTAGCGCTTCGCCTACATGACTACAACACCCGCTTGCTGTAGCTCCACGGCCACCAACATACTGACACCGATGCACACTCTGGTTCCCCTTTGCTTGTCAACAATGTCCACTGCTTCATATGCAACATTGCTGTTTCTTGAACCGAAGCGAAGATCATCAGTTCGTCACTACTAAAAGCGCAAATACAAATGGATTGCTTTGCTGATAGTCTTGCTCAGTGATTTGCGGCACCAACAATCATCCGTGCATTGCGTCATTAAGCCCATCATTTCGCTGTTTAAAATGACATACTTTACCGACGCATCTACAATGCGGACTGCCACCAGTGATGTCGACGAATGTTTGAATTATATTTTCAATGCTCAATTTGCGTCCTACGGCGTACACAAACACGCGTTGAAACTCCTTGAATTTTATTGTAAACAAGGCTCGCGTGTGAAGTTGAAACGTGTGGATATAATTTGTTTTGCTCGGTGAATCTTTTCGCGTTTGCGGTATGAAGTTCATCAATGATTACAAGTCGTCTCCCCGCGTAAGCTAAAACAGTGCAAATAGAGCAATTATTCAGCAGCTACAAGCGACGTACAAAGTTAATTTACCCGTGCAGCCCAGATTTGCCATGAGCTATGCGTAGACCTGCGCAATTCGGGATATGAGTCAATCTTGGGACCAACGTCTGCAGTGATACAAAGGTGCAATATACTCGCCTCTTTAATACGTTGACGGAGTACTGAAAGGCACTTTTGATTTGACAAGTTCCGAGCTTACTTTTAAGATTTTGCAACCACGAGCGTCTGTATAGTCTGCTGCCGGAAGGAATGGGCAAGATAAATACGGTCTCTGGCTATACAAAGGTTTACCAGCTAGCGGCTCCAAAGCCGTCACAAGTGCTGACAAAACTCATTCTACAAGTCGAGTGTTCCGGCTATGCTAGCAAATACAAATTTTGAATGCAATTTTACGTATGTTTCTCCACAGGTTGATAGCCGGGAAATCAGATCATTGCTAATTATACAATACTGAGCAATGTTTTTTGGTGGCCATATATATATATATATATATATATATATATATATATATATATATATATATATATATATATATATATATATATGCTTTTGTATGTTTTGTTCCGATGTATATGTTATTTAAAAATGTATTTGAACTATAAATAAGCCATTTTTACTTCGGCTAGACGTAAGGATCTATTATTCATGGTATAAGTAATTGGTACAGGAGGGCTTGTTATGCTCAATCACATTGTATGCTATCTCTGCAGAATTTCTGGACAAAACTTCTGTGGATGCTAAATTGGTATATGTACAAAGTAAGTACAACGCCATTGTGAGCAGCTTGAATTGTTAGTAGGTGTTTGTAGCGTTCCGACTTCCATTTTCTGTCCGTTTTCGCCAGCCTTGTCTTTTTATAATGGGTACGTATATAGCAAAGCGCGATCACTGTATTGTGTGATGCGAGGCGCCACCGACGCTACTGGCATCTGCTGGTGCGCCCAAAGCTAGCGCCATTCCATGGCACAGGGCGCTTTCAACTTCCTGCGAATCCACCGCTTTTCACAGATAGAAAAAGTTACTCCGGGGAGTGTATCTCGCGACGGATCTGCTCCGAATCTGCCCATGGAACATACAGAAAGCACTCTGAATCAGCTAAGAGAACACACTTTCTCTGCAAGTGGCAGTAAAGTGCTGCTGGAAGTGCTCGGAATGTGCCAATGGATGGCACCATTAGAACGAAGCGTTTAAATTTTGTACCAAATTCACCTTCCCGCCGCATAATTCACGTAGCATCAATTCCCACGGTATGGTTAATCTGCCTTTTTTTCACTTTTTCCTTGTTCCCACTTCTTCCTGCTCCCGGCTTTTACGTTGATTACTTACAGTCCTTTCAAAAAAGTATCACCGGTGCCCCATTTAGCTCTGATGGCAATTGTATGGACACGTTCAGCGTCGTTTCACCGTCGCCACGCTCACTGCATTTATTGTTTCACCATTGCGACGAGACTGTAATTTTTTTGCTGTAGTTTCCTGCTTTTTACCTAAATGTTACTCATTTGCATATTCGTATGAGTGAAGCTGTGTACCTTTTTGTTTTTTTATATGGACAGCATTGTTATCCTACAACAGGATATTATCAAAACAAGACCAATTATCTCGTCATTCATCCACTTAACGGCGTTAAACCTGGAGATTTTACAAAATATGTTACCTGCCCTGTCTTTTTAGCTCTTTCTTCCTCTACCACTTACTGACATGTGATTTCTAGTACTAAGGAAAACAAAGTAAATTAGTAATATTTGTGCCACTTCTAATTGAATAATTATTTTTACAGGGAGTGCCTTCGGCTGTCCACTTTTTGGTATGGTTTGCAACAGTCACTGCAAGAAGAAAGAGTTTACTGAGGGATACTGTGGTGGAAGCGGTAACGGTGCTTGCCTTTGTTCTGGCTGTAAAAAGTCACCCAAGAAACCATGCAAATAAATTTTATGTGGAGGTGCAACATCTTTTACTACCTTATTTGTTTGATTGAAATGCTTTAGCTAAAGTCCCCACTATTGATCTAACTGTGTGCTTATGACCATATATTCAGGGCACACGTCAGCTTTTCCACTGTGTGGCCTGTAAACAAATATTATCTTCTTCCTTGATGGTCATATGAAACGTTTAACATCTACTCCTAACGCAAATCGACTTACACGGAGCTGGCATGTTAGGCAGTTGCAAAAACAGCCTGAATGAGTCCCAATGTTCTATAATATTTATATGAAAGCTGATATTGCTTCAAGAGGTGACTAATTGGTTCGCTGTGACCCGCAAATTCTGCTGGGTGGCCACCCAGTCATCAACCTATATGACAGCGTCAATCTACGAATCATAACATAGGCGCATCTGCCAGGATGGCAAGGGCAGTACTTGCCACCCTCCCTCCCCCAACCCACTGAGAAAAGTTAAGAGGCTAGACTTTCACTTCGACAGTGATCATTGTCGACTGCACACTGGGGTAACAAAAATTGAAGTGACACTCAACTTCTACAGAGTAGTTAAGTAGATATATTATGACATTTCGTTTGCACGTGTGCTGTGGAAATTGTCTCCTGTCTCTCAGCACGACGCATTGTAGGTTTTCTGTGGTGCAGGCTGCCTAGCTGACGCTTTCACTGCTTGCGCTGCAGAATGAATTGCTGAGAGCACTAACGCTGACGAGGGGCTTTAAGCGTTGAATATCTGTGTCTTGCTTTCATTCAGCTCCGTCTGGCTTAAAATTTACATAATCGATGACGCCAGTACAGGCTGTAACCAATACACGTTTTACAGACTGATCAAAGGCTCTTTTTGTTTCAGGAAACTTCTTTCATTCTTCAGAAAAAAGTAGCATCACTGATTTTCTATGATCGATTTGCTATGAACAGATGATGAATGTGCGGAACTGTTGAGTGTTTTAGTTGGGCTGCAATAGGGAGAAAAAGAATCTTTTCGTTCCAGTTTCTGATGAACCTGCTTCACCATGACAACATATTTAGAAAAATATAAAATCTGGTCATCTTAAAATATGGCAGCCTGTAGGTATCACAGTGGCTTGGAACATGGCGAAGATTAAAGTAGTAGACTAGAATACAGAGGGAAGCCTACACCTTTCAAGCTTGCCCCGCACTTTGATCGACCATGCCAGGGAAAAAGTCATGGTCCACGAATTTTTGAGCTAAAGATTATTGAGGTTTGAAGTCCTAAGTCTATGATATGATATTGAAGGATTCCTTACTGCAGGGCTCCGAAAAGTGGGACCACCTGTGGTTCTTTCACGTGCACCTAAATGTGAGCACACAGTCCCCAAGGATCGCGAAAGTATGGGCTCCGAAACCGGCATTGAATCCCATTACCTGGGTATTCTGGACTAAAGAGACTGAACTGACATAAGCCCTCAATGGCTGTGCTCTCAATGGCGACACCGCAATAGGCGTGGTTTGGTCAGATTCTAGTTGGCAATGACTCTCTTTCTGTGCAACGAACGATGCGAGCTCTTCTGGCGCATGAAACTAAACTGTAGGTCCCGAGCTTCACTGAGCATGCTCTATTCCGACCACAGTGAACGTGTGAGACGCAAGGTGAGCGTTGTGAGCGACCGAAGATCCACATGACGAAAAAGCAGGAGGTTGGTCAGTGCGTGAAGGCTGCTTTTGACTGTGACGAACGAGTGCAGTTGTCTGTGAATGGTGGGTTATAAGCAAGTCTTCGTCGTTGTCGTCATTACATTCTTTGAACCAAACGATGATTTTTTGTTTGATTTTTTCCCATGACTCATCGTTTTGAAATATGTGGGTGAGGTAGAATTTGAAGGCCTCACCGGAGACGTAGTCGGTAAAGTTGGCGACTATCCCCCATTCCGACCATGATGCTGCGGTAGCGTGGAGCTCGAACAGGTAGAACCAGTCCTGCACGGGTCCATCGTCTGCTGCTCCGGTGTACTTGGGGATGTCAAGGTCGGCCAATGGTGCTGTAGGGTGCTGGTCGTTGTCCTTCTAGACTAGATTTGGTAGTCGATGTATGGTCAGGGTGCCTTGTGGGGAACTGCGTCGCCGATGGGTGACTGATGAAGGGGCGGGCAGGTCTTCATCTTGTGGACTCGTGTGACGCTAGATGCGGGAGACGTAGCCTGGCTCATACGCCATGTATTTTTCCTAAGCTCTTCTTCCTTTTCGGCATCTACCAGCCATTGCTTTATGCGCCTTATATATATTACATATATATATATATATATATATATATATATATATATATATATATATATATATATATCTATATATATATATATATATATATATATATATATATATAGTATATATATATATTATGATTGGTGTGGGTGTGTATGTGTGTGACTGGAAGATGTGGCCTGGCTCATGTGATGTGCTATGTTTATTCCAAAGCGCCAAAGCGCGTGCACTTCTTCCTTCTCGGCTTCTACTAACCCACCCTACATACCTCTCTTCCCTAAATAATGAGTGTGTTCAAAGCTACAAAGCTGAACGTGCATGGCTTAGAAGTGAACAGTAAACACGCTATAGATTAACAGGATAGGGCAGCAGTCCGGTAAATCCTGGAGTTCTGGTGGGTGTGCCTGACGTTGCGTTCTGGACAGCATAAACATTTTCTGAGCAGAGACACTGCTGAAAAAACTGCTTGCGTTCTTGTGAGGAATGAACATTGTTGGAAGGTCTTGCAGGTTTGGGAGCGCCGTCTTCGCAGGCGTCACTTTCGTTCCTGCGTGTGTGTTCGTTGTGGTAGAATGATAGGATGGTGCCTAAATCTTTGTGGGGTAGAACTGGTGACTTTTTGTCTTCTTGGCTGTTTTCTGAGGTTTTGGAGCTGTAACCTCAGGCACAGTCTTGATATTTTGTGTCAAATACGTTCCTGGCGCCGATACCATATAAAAACATGCCTGAAGTCTTGCATTTGTTTTAAAAGGCTTGCTTTGCGTCGTCGTATTTGTTGGTGTATCTGCTGTAAAGTCTGGTATTTTCGGACTTACTTTTCCTGGCATTGCTCATGTTGCTGTGGAACGTGTTGCGGGGCGAGTCCTTTTTGACAATTTCACGTGTTTTCTTGACAACTTGATGTGCTGTCCAGTTCACAGCTGGTAGTCAGTGCGCTGTTGTCATGCAGTTCGGGAAATGAAGATAATGCTTCAGACTTCACAAAAACCTCTTCAGAGGCTTCTTCAGTGTGTATATGCACCAAACGGTGGTGCATGAACCCGTGCTGAAGGAGAATGGCTTCACAAGGTATTTTCCCGATGCGTCAGCTCATCTATCGTGAACGAGGCGTCGGTAGGAGGCAAACGGTGAGCGTTGGGAGTGCTTGAAGAGCCACGCGAAAGAAAAACGGGTAGTGGACCACGCATGCGAGACGAAGAATCAAGGGCATCAGGTGGGTATGCTACGTCTCTTGTCGTATGCTGAAGTGGCGGCTTTGAAAATACCGGCTTTCAAAAAGAGAAACCTGATGCAAAGCTATGTTCCTTGAGAAAAAAGCGTGGACTGTGACGGCCAAGTGCGATTGTATCCAGGTGGTTGGCAATAAGGCAGTTCTTGTCGTAATTGTTAAAACAGGCAATCATCTCTTTTATTATCTTTATCCATGATTTGCTGTTTTCAAATATGTGGGTGAGTTAGAACTTGAAGGCCTTGCCGGAGATGTAGAGTCAGGGAAGTTGGTGATCATCTCCCGTTCTACCCAAAATGCAGCGGTAGCGTGGAGCTCGAACTGGTCGGGGCAGTCTTGTATAAGTCCATCGTCTGCTGCGCCGGTTTACTTGGGAATGGGAAAGACAGTGGATGTTTCTGTCGTGGTGTTTGTCAATGCGTGCAGCTAGGATAAGCTTTCATAGTGTATGTATCATCAGGGCGTCTTCTTGAAAACATTATAGATGATGTGCGGTGGATGAAGGGGCAGGCAAGTCTTCATCCTGTCGACTTTTGTGAGGCTATGATTGGGAAACGTGGCCTGGCTCACATGTCATGTTCATTCTATAGCACGCGCAATTTTCCTTCTCGGCTTCTACTAGCAACCCCGCATACGTTTTTACGTCACACACACACACACACGCAACAGACAGACAGACACACACACATATATATATATATATATATATATATATATATATATATATATATATATATATATATATATATATATATATATATATATATATATATATTGTTAAGGCGTTTATTAGCCGGCACACAGTGAGCATACACAATGGCGACAGTGACGGCCAAGCACGGGCTCTCAGCGCGAGCGGCATCCTTTTTGGGTAGACCCACTAGAAGTCACCTGAGAGTTCGACCAATTTCAGTGTTCGGAAGCTTCTCTACAATTACCCGGGGTCAAAGAGGGAGCCGCCTGGCGACCTAACAGCTTGTCACTATGTCATAGTAAGCCTTCAGGCACTTCACGTTTACTATGTAGCGCCCGTGACGGCTCATGTCCGAAGATTGTTCAATTGGTTCGATCAAATAGTTGACCGGAGATGTGCACTCGATGACACGGTAGAAGCCTTCGTATTTCGGAAGTAATTTGGAAGAACGGCCAGCTACAGAGGTCGGGATTAAGAGCCTTATAAGAGAACCAGGAAGGAACGTGGGCTCAGAAGTGGAGGAGCCATCACGAATACTCTTCTGCCGCTCTTGCTCATGCGTCGTAAAAGTCTTGGAAAGCTCTCGACACTCTTCAGCAAGCGTGGCTGTCTCAGATATTGGTGCACACTCAGATGGATCCGGTGTGTACGGGAGTATCCTGTCGATGGTGTGTAACGGGTGCCCTCCGTACAGCAAGAAGAAAGGTGAAAACCTGGTTGTGCGCTGAGGGGCGGTGTTGTAGGCGTAGATGACGAAGTGCAGTATAATATCCCAATTCATGTGGTTGACGGCGACGTACATTGAAAGAATGTCGCCGAGGGTGCGGTTAAAGCGTTCGGTGAGACCATTCGTATGTGGGTGATAAGCAGTAGTTTTGCGGTGGACAGAATGGCACTCCGTGAGAATGGCTTCGACGACTTCTGACAAGAAGACACGGCCTCAATCTCTGAGAAGCTCTTGAGGTGGACCGTGGCGCAGTGTGAATCGATGCAGTAGGAAGGACGCAACATCACGCGCAGTAGCCGCAGGGATAGCGGCGGTTTCGGCGTATCACGTTAAATGATCTACGGCGACGATGGCCCAGCGGTTACCAGCCGACGTCAGAGGAAGTGGTCAATACAAATCGATGCCTATGTGCCAAAACGGACGCTCATGGCAAGGTAATGGTTGCATAGTGGCTGGCGACATGTGTGCTGACGATTTGCGGCGTTGGCAAGCGAGGCCGGAGCGAACGAACTGCTGCACGTAGCGGTACATCCCGCGCCAGAAGTAGCGTTGCCGAATGCGATGGTAGGTTTTGAATACCCCAGAGTGCGCGCATTGCGGATCAGAATGGAAGGATTCAGATATCTCCGACTGCAGTCTGCGGGGTATCACGAGTAACCACTGCCGGCCATCGGCGTCGTAATTGCGTCGGTGTAGGAGGCCATCACGGATGGCGAAATGGCGAGCTCGACGACGCAAGGCATGCGTGGATGGCGTTGCGTATGGATCAGAGAGCAAGTCGATCAGCGGGGTGATCCAATTATCCTTTCCCTATTCGGTAGCGATCATGTCAACATCAATGGCAGAAACAGCAACCGAGGATACTGAGCAAAGCACATCACCTTCAGGCAGAGGGGAGCGCGAGAGGGCGTCGGCATCAGCATGCTGGCGTCCGTTGCGGTGCAGTACGCGGATGTCGTAGTGTTGCAAGCGAAGAGCCCAACGGGCGAGACGGCCTGAGAGATCATTCAATGATGAAAGCCAGCATAGTGCATGATGGTCGGTGACGACATTGAATGGGCGACCATACGAATAAGGTCGAAACTTTGTAAGGACCCAGACGATCGCCAGGCGTTCTTTCTCCGTGAGGGCGTAGTTTGTCTCGGCTCTCGTGAGCGTACGGCTTGCATATGCTACGACATATTCAGGGAATCCGGGTTTGCGCTGCGCCAGGACAGCGCCGAGGCCTACACCACTGGCGTCCGTGTGCACCTCCGTTGGGGCCGTAGCGTCGTAGTGGCGTAGAATGGGAGGAGACGTCAACAAATGGCGGAGCTTTGCGAACACGTCATCGCACTCGGACGACCACGAATTGAGGGGTCCGTTACTCCAAAGGAGCTTCGTCAGCGGTGATATGATCGTGCCAAAGTTTCGTATGAAGCGTCGGAAGTATGAGCACAGTCCCACAAAACTACGCAGTTCTTTGACAGACGCAGGTTTGGGGAATTCGGCCATGGCCCGTAGCTTGGCCGGGTCAGGAAGAATGCCATCCTCGGACACGACGTACCCTAGCATGGTGAGTTGTCGTGCTGCAAAGCGGCACTTCTTCAGATTTAGTGTCAAGCCGGCATTGCTCACACGTGCGAAAACTTCTTTCAGACGTTGGAGATGCGTGAAGAAATCTGGAATGAAGACAGCAACGTCATCAAGGTAACACAAGCACGGGTGCCATTTCATGTTGCGCAGAAGGATGTCCACCATGCGCTCAAAGGTCGCAGGTGCATTATATAGACCAAACGGCATGACGTTAAATTCGTACAAGCTGTCGGGTGTGATGAACGCAGTCTTCGGTCGAGCGTCTTCAGCCATGAAGCGCAGATCGAGAGAAGAAAAAAAAATCGACTCCGTGAAGGCTGTCCGTTGCGTCATCGATGCGCGGCAGTGGGTAAACATCCTTGCGAGCGATTTTATTGAGCCGCCTGTAGTCCACACAAAACCGCACAAAACCATCTGCCTTCGCAACAAGAACAACAGGAGACGCCCGTGGACTGTCCGAGGGCCGTATAATGTCGCGTCTTAGCATATCATCAACCTGCTCGTTAATTTCCCGACGTTCAGCAGGCAACACGCGGTATGGACGTTGCCATATTGGTGGATGGGCACCAGTGTCGATAGGATGCGTAACAGTGGACGTGCGACCGAGAGAACTTCGCCCGACGTCGAAAAAAGAACGATATTCTCGCAACAGGTCCAGAAGCTGGGAACGCTGTACCGACGTAAGGTTGTCATCAATGTAGGGGCCAAATACATCAGGAGATGATAGATCAGAAGTGAAAACAGCAATGATGGCACGCAAATTGGTACAACGTGAGTCATGGGGTAGGTCTAGGGCTTGTGCGTCATCCACTGGTTCCACTCTGCCGAGACATTTTCCTCGAACCAAGATAACAGTGTGCGGGGAAGGGTTGGTCACAAAAATAGTGGTGTTGCCCTGGGTGATTTGCACGGTGGCGAAAGGTACTAGAAACCCTTTCCTTCGGCAAGCACGGTCGAATGGTGAAACGAGTGCAATTGTGTCGGAGAGACCAACGCGGTAGACAGATACACCCATCGTCAAGCTTGGAGGCACTATGATATCGTCTTTCACAATAATCTTGCTCAGTTTCGAGGGACTGTCTTCCGGCGTCAAATGCGAGAAGGGTTAGAGCTCAATTTCAGCGGCGGCACCATGGATGACGGCGTCATTGCGGGAGAAAAAATTCCATCCCAGGATGACGTCTAAAGAGCATGCAGGAATGATGATGAACTGGCCGATATACAGAACATCCTGAACAACGGGAGCTGTGCACCCTGCTGTAGGATGGATACAATGTGAACCGGCAGTACGAAGGGACAACCCAGAAATTGGCGTCGTACTTTTTCGAAGCAAGCGGCAAAATTTTTCGTCTAACGGATACTGCAGCTCCAGTGTCAATAAGAGCAGATGCAAGAACACCATCCACAAACACGTCAATGACATTAGATGGGCGGCTCTGAGCGCTTTCACAACGCGATAGCGTCGCATCTATAGCCTCAGAGACTGCGACGACTAGTTTTCTCGCTCGTGAGCAGCTGAACTTGACTGCATGGGGGACGGAAAACGACGTCGTGGAGACGGTGACCTTCAAGAAGATGGATCTAGGCGTGATGGCGTTGGCATAGACGGCGTTTCGTCGTGATAGGTACGCCTGATCTGGCCAGCAACAGGGGATGAGATATGAGGCGTCTGTACGCGAGTGCAATATTGTGCTACGTGGCCAGCGTAACCACAGGCAAAGCAAATGGGCTGGTTGTCGGGTGTGCGCCATTGGTTCGCCGGGATAGGTCTTGTCCTTGACGCAAGAGCCGATGAATAAAGCGGTGGCTGGAAAGGCTGCAGGGTGGGCTGGAGCTGAGTCTGAGAGGTCACGTCAACATACGTAGCCAGCATACCCGCTGCAAAGGACGGAGGTCGTGCGGCAGCTTCGGCGTAAGTCAGTGGGGAGGGTGCTTGAACGACTGGAGGCGGCCTGGCGACCACTTGGGCGTAACTTGGGGGCGCAGGGGCCGGAAGCTGTTGTAGGTGGTACGCAGGCATGACCTCCGCTATTTCCTGCTCAATTGCTCGGCGGATGGTTGGAATAATGGTAGTGGCCGATTGTTGAGCAGTCGGTGGGTGGGCAAAGGGCAGGAGAGAGAACTGCCTTGCAATTTTCTCACGTATGAAAGACTTAAGGTCTGACAGCAGAGCCACCTGATCACAGCTCGTCTCCAAGCACAGCAAGCCCTGCATTTCGTGGTGTGGAGCGACGGGTCATTGAACGCTTCCGGAGGGGCTCCTCGTAGCTCTGGTACAGCGTGATGACCTCAGTCACTGTGCCCCGGTTTTTTGTCAAGCAGCATCGTGAAAGCATCATCGTCAATGCCTTTTATGACGTTCCGGATCTTGTCTGATTCCGACATGCTGTCGTTGGATTTCTTGCACAAGACCAGGACATCTTCATGTAACTGGTGAATTTTCACCGGCCTGCTGAGCGCGTTCGCGTAAGCGCTGCTCGGCTTGCAACTTACGAACGGCAACGTGGCCAAAAACATTGGTGATAGCAGTCTTCAAATCGGATCAGGTTGCGAAATCGGAGGCGTGGTTGTTGTACCACAAACTTGCAACGCCCACAAGGTAAAACACCAAGTTTTTCAACTTGCGCTTCTCGTCCCACTTTTTAAGACGCTCACGCGCTCGTAAATGGCGAGCCAGTCCTCCACGTCAGTGCCATCGGCGCCAGTGAAGATGAGTGGATCGCGGATCCTGCGGCAACAGACAAGTGGACGACTCAGGAGTAGGCGTTTGCGGAGAGGCGTCGTGGAACATGGTAGATGGCAGGGTACGTGATCGTAGCTCCAAGGGCATCAAAGGGGATTGTAGCACTCTCCACCAGTTTCTTAAGGCGTTTATTGGCCGGCACACAGCGAGGATACACAATGGCGACATTAGCGGCCAAGCACAAGCACGGGCTCTCAGCGCGAGCGGCATCCTTTTTGGGTAGACCCACTAGAAGGCACTTGAGAGTTCGACCAATTTCAGTATTTGGAAGCTTCTCTACAAATTAACATATATATATATATATATATATAATATATATGAGATATAACAGACAGCAATGCTAAGGAATGTACGGGGGAAGCTATCAAAACCAATGGAATGTAAATAAGAAGAAAGAAGAAACAAAGTGGATGAAAAAATTACCAGCTGTGAGCAGGAATCGAACCTACGACCTTCGAATAACGTGTTCGATGCTTTAACCACTGAGCTATCACAGCGGCCGTCCCTCCATCCACTTTTTGGGGTTTATATGTGAATTTAGAAGTAGGATGACAGTCAGCGCCATCTATAAGCCAAACAACGAGTGGAAAAACACTCTTGTTCGCATGTTTGGCGTCACGTAGAACGTGAACTTATTATGAGCGCGTAGCTGATTAATTGTCCCTCTTATGCAAACTAAACACACCAAGTCTGCCAGTACGAGACCCTCGTTCAATGAAATAAGGGAGAGAATGTATACCTAAGGGCTCTTATTTCCGTGTTTTAACTCATCATTAATGAGATATAACAGACAGTAATGCCAAGGAATGTACAGGGGAAGTTATTAGAACCAATGGAATGTAAATAAGAAGAAAGAAGAAAGAAAAGTGGATGAAAAAATTACCAGCTGTGAGCAGGAATCAAACCTACGACCTTCGATAACGCGTTCGATGCTCTAACCACTGAGCTATCACAGCGGCCGTCCCTCCATCCACTTTTTGGGGTTTATATGTGAATTTAGAAGTAGAGTGACAGTCAGCGCCATCTATAGCCAAACAACGAGTCGGACAGGAATCAAACCTACGACCTTCGAATAACGCGTTCGATGCTCTAACCACTGAGCTATCACAGCGGCCGTCCCTCCATCCACTTTTTGTGGTTTATATGTGAATTTAGAAGTAGAAGTGGCAGTCAGCGCCATCTATAAGCCAAACAACGAGTGCCAAACACTCTTATTCGCATGTTTGGTGTCACGTAGCACGTGAACTTATTATGAGCGGACAGCTGAATAATTGTCCCTCTTATACAACCTAAACGCACCAAGTCTGCCAGTACGAGACCCTCGTTCAATGAAATAAGGAAGAGAAGTGTATACCTAAGCGCTCGTATTTCCGTGTTTTAACACAATATTATTGAGATATAACAGACAGTAATGCCAAGGAATGTACAGGGGATGTTATTAGAACCATCATCATCATCATTATCATCATCAGCCTGACTACGTCCACTGCAGGACAAAGGCCTCTCCCATGTTCCGCCAGTTAACCCGGTCCTGTGCCTGCTGCTGCCAATTTATACCCGCAAACTTCTTAATCTCATCTGCCCACCTAACCTTCTGTCTCCTCCTAACCCGCTTGCCTTCTCTGCGAATCCAGTCAGTTACCCTTAACGACCAGCGGTTATCCTGTCTACGCGCTACATGCCCGGCCCATGTCCATTTTTTCTTCTTGATTTCAGCTATGATATCCTTAAACCCCGTTTGTTCTCTAATCCACTCTGCTCTCTTGTCTCTTAAGGTTACACCTACCATTTTTCTTTCCATTGCTCGCTGCGTCGTCCTCAATCTAAACTGAACCTTCTTTGTAAGTCTCCAGGTTTCTGCTCCGTAGCTAAGTACCGGCAAGATACAGCTGTTATATACATTCCTCTTGAGGGATAGTGGCAATCTACCTGTCATTATTTGAGTGTGCTTGCCAAATGTGCTCCACCCCATTCTTATTCTTCTAGTCACTTCAATTTCGTGGTTCGGCCCCGCAGTTATTACCTGCCCTAAGTAGACATAGTCTTTTACAACTTGAAGTGCACAATTACCTATCTCGAAGCGCTGCTCTTTTCCGAGGTTGTTGTACATTACTTTCGGTTTCTGCAGATTCATTTTAAGACCCACCTTTCTGCTCTCCTTGTCTAACTCCGTAATCATGAGTTGCAATTCGTCCCCTATTTTAGTCAGCAATGCAATGTCATCGGCGAAGCGCAGGTTATTAGAACCAATGGAATGTAAATAAGAAGAAAGAAGAAACAAAAGTGGATGAAAAAATTACCAGCTGTGAGCAGGAATCAAACCTACGACCTTGAAATAACGCGTTCGATGCTCTAACCACTGAGCTATCACAGCGGCCATCCCTCCATCCACTTTTTGGGCTTTATATGTGAATTTAGAAGTAGGACTGACAGTCAGCGCCATCTATAAGCCAAACAACGAGTGTAAAAACACTCTTATTCGCATGTTTGGCTTCACGTAGCACGTGAACTTATTATGAGCGGGCAGCTGATTAATTGTCCCTTTTATACAACCTAAAGACACCAAGTCTGCCAGTACGAGACCCTCGTTCAATGAAATAAGGTAGAGAAGTGTATACCTAAGGGCTCGTATTTCCGTGTTTTAACACAATATAATGAAACATAACAGACAGTAATGCCAAGAAATGTACAGGGGAAGTTATTAGAACCAATGGAATGTGAATAAGAAGAAAGAAGAAAGAAAAGTGGATGAAAAAATTACCAGCTGTGAGCAGGAATCGAACCTACGACCTTCGAATGACACGTTCGATGCTCTAACCACTGAGCTATCACAGCGGCCGCCCCTCAATCCACTTTTTTGGGTTTATATGTGAATTTAGAAGTAGGAGTGACCGTCAGCGCCATCTATAAGTGTGTTTAGTTTGTATAAGAGTGACAATTAATCAGCTGCTCGCTCATAATAAGTTCACGTGCTACGTGACGCCAAACATTCGAATAAGAGTGTTTTCACACTCGTTCTTTGGCTTATAGATGGCGCTGACTGTCACTCCTACTTCTAAATTCACATATAAACCCCAAAAAGTGGACGGAGGGACGGCCGCTGTGATAGCTCAGTGGTTAGAGCATCGAACGCGTTATTCGAAGGCCGTAGGTTCGTTTTCTGCTCACAGCTGGTAATTTTTTCATCCACTTTTCTTTCTTCTTTCTTCTTATTTACATTCCATTGATTCTAATAACTTCTCCTGCACATTCCTTGGCATTACTGTCTGTTATATCTCATTAATATTGTGTTAAAACACGAAAATACGAGCCCTTAGGTATACACTTCTCTCCCTTACTATATATATATATATATATATATATAATATATATATATATATATATATATATATATATATATATATATTGTTGCGCATGCCTGGGAAGAAAACGAAGATGGGTGAACAGGCTGGCTGCCCGAAGCAGGAGAAATAAAGAAGACGACGACTCTGCGATCATCAAACAGTTGGCTTCTCCGTCGCTTCTCTCCGCGACCAAAACAAACGGCCCCCTTCAGCCTTTTACGTCCTGGTCCTCCTTGTACGTAACAGATTGGTGGAGGTGGGGGTAAGACAAATCCAACGACTGGAGCTTCACTTCCAGGACTTCGCCGCAGCCGCCGCCTTGCGGACTCCCGCCTACGCCAGTTGTAATGGCCCAAGCTCAGTCATCGAACGCTTCAAGGCCAACTACAGTGGGTTCCGTGCCCTACTACCGAGCCCCACCAACCATCGGAGGAAAATCGGGAGAAGATGTCGACGCGTGGCTCGTCCAGTACAAGCGCGTCAGCAAGTCCAGCGGCTGGGATGCCGCCGCTCAGCTCAGTAATGTGGTCTTCTGCCTCACGGATACTGCGCTCGTGTGGTACGACAACCACGAGGACAAACTGACGACGTGGGACGTTTTTGTTGCAGAGCTGAAAGCGTGTTTCGGCGACTCGAGCGTCAAAAGGAAGTGGGCTGAGCAGACATGTCTCAACGCGCGCAGCTTTCAGTTGAGACATGTACCACGTATATAGATGATGTGCTGAAGCTCTGCAAGGTGGTCAATGATCAGATGTCAGAAGAAGACAAAGTAGAGCACTTGCTGAAAGGCATAGCTGAAGATGTCTATAATTTTTTCATCGGAAAAGAGCACCTGAGCTCGATGTCCGACGTGATTCGGCCATGCCGAACTTTCAAACAGCTGAAAATGCGCAGGATTGCTCCAAAGTTCGGCCGGCTCACAAATGTTACAACGGTTGCCAGCATCGACACAAGCGCCTGTCCAGACCTGTCCTCGACTATTCGACAGATCGTTCGTGAAGAACTCTTTCGCTATAGAGAACAGACACACTCAGCAGTTGATCACCATTCTATAAACGACCAACATTCGGTATATGTGCCACATGAGGTTGTGCCTGCGCCGCCGCCTTCTACGACCCCTTGGCAATCGATGGTCAGTGCAGCAGCTGTTGAGTGCAGTGCAACCCCACAACCAAGGAGAGCACCACGCTTGCCAGCTCCTCGCCGTGACCGGCGCCCTCAGCCTCCGCCTTCTTCGCGACGCCCGGTCTATCCTTATGATATACGGGACGAACCAAACCACTACGCCAGGGAAACGATGTTTTATTCATTGACGAACAAACGGAGTTTCGACCTCTCATGGTTTGCTAATCCTGTGGTGTCCCAGGACATATTTCGCAATTTTGCAACCGTCGACGTGTAACACCACGGTATGGCCACACAACACACTTTGCACGGCCTTCCAAACGACTTCGCGACGACAAGCGAGCAACGCACTACGGCCCACCACAACACTCCACACGATCGTCTGATTGACCGCACGACGACCCTAGGGCAACACACATGCTGCCTAACGAAGACTACTGGACACACAGCTTCCGGAATCACTCCCCTATATCTGACAGGAGCTTGACGCCTCCACCGCCTCGTGTTCCCCGTTCTCCTTCACCACGGCGCCGCAACACGTCTCCTTAGCCACAGGAAAACTAGCAAGCGCGGCCGATGGAGGTGAGGTCGCCGGAGACTTGCTAATATCACAAATACCTCCTGTGTTTATGCTCAAGAAAAAAGTACGTCTTTTTGTTGACGATGTGCTTGTGATGGCTTTGGTGGATACGGGGGCAACCGTTTCGGTCATGACTGCGTGTTTTAAAGATACCTTGGGGTGGAAGTTTTTATTTAGGTGGAATCAAGCTTCGAAGTTTTGCGGAGTGAGTGGCGAGGCACTGCATCCTGTTGGTCTGTGTCAAGCTGACGTGTTTCTCGGAGGCCGCATTATACCAACGCAGTTCGTGATTATTCCGCAGGCGACACATGATGTTATTTTCGGTATGGACGTTTTGAGGGAGTGTGGTGTGACTGTCGACTGCCGCACCAGAACAATAGTCTTGAGTGATCACGTTCCGCCAGCACTCTTGGAAAACCCCGTGGATGGTGAGACGACATTGTGTCTCTGTGGCGACACTATCATACCACCGTTATCAACTGTTCATGTACCTGTTGGTTCCAGCGACAGCTATTCCAGCAACTTTGATGCCAACGTTGAACCAGTGTACACCAACTGCATAAAAAACATTGTGTTGATCCCACATTGTGTGGTGTCAATCAGACATGGACGCGCTGGTTTATTGACTGTCAATTGCTACACAGAACCTGTGATGTTACCAGATGGTCTAAAGTTTAGCCGTCTTCAGTGGACTACACGACGCCTTACTGGTGATTGAGCTTAGAGATGCGCCGGAAGAGCATCGTAGTCACAATTTTGAAACGGTTCTGTTATATCTCATTAATATTGTGTTAAAACACGGAAATACGAGCCCTTAGGTATACACTTCTCTCCCTTATTTCATTGAACGAGGGTCTCGTTCTGGCAGACTTGGTGTGTTTAGGTTGTGTATTAGGGACAATTAATCAGCTGCCCGATTATAATAAGTTCACGTGCCAGGTGACGCCAAACATGCGAATAAGAGTGTTTTCAGACTCGTTGTTTGGCTTATAGATGGCTCTGACAGTCACTTCTACTTCTAAATTCACATATAAACCCCAAAAAGTGGATGGAGGACGGCCGTTGTGATAGCTCAGTGGTTAGAGCATCGAACGCATTATTCGAAGGTCGTAGGTTCGATTCCTGCTCACAGTTGGTAATTTTTTCATCCACTTTTCTTTCTTCTTTCTTCTTATTTACATTCCATTGGTTCTAATAACTTCCCCTGTACATTCGTTGGCGATACTGTCTGTTATATCTCATTTATATTGTGTTAAAACACGGAAATACGAGCCCTTAGGTATACACTTCTCTCCCTTATATATGTATATATATATATATATATATATGTGTGTGTGTGTGTGTGTGTGTGTGTGTGTGTTTGTGTGTGTGTGTGTGTTGAAATACCACGGGTTCAGCTGACACTTTATTCAAGCAACAGCAAGATGGCGCCGATGATGAAAATGAACTCGAACGAATACCGATGATGGTTATTGACAGATGAGGAAGATAACGTCCAATAAATTCATACATTAATTTCCTTCGTCGACGGAAGTGGCCAGCCTGGTCGCGAATTACGCTGTGGAACGCACACGATAGGGTTTGAGATGTGAAACATGCACGATCTCTGTCCTGTGGCAGAGTTGGTCAGTGGGGGCATGAACAGGTGTGGCACGGTAGTTCAGCAGTGAGGTCTGTTCGACAATTTTGTAGGGGCCAAGATAGCGTGTCTCAAGCTTCTCGCGTAAGCCAGGCATTCGCACAGGAGTCCCCAGAAGTACATCGTCGCCAGGGCGGTAGAGAACGACGCGGTGAGTGGCATCGTAACAATGTTTGCAGTCTTCTTGGCTAGATTCGGTGTTTACACGGGCAAGACGACGGCATTGAGCAACACGGGACAGAAACTGGTCGCCAACGAATGGTGAAGAGTTGACGGGGCCAGAAAAGAATGAAACATCGAGTGGTGATGTCGTTTGACGTCCGTATACCAGGAAAAATGAAGAATAGCCTGTGGTTCGTTGAACTGACGTATTATATGCATACGTGACAAAGGGAAGTTTGGCATTTCAATTGCGATGGTCCGGTTGGATATACATGTGCAGCATGTCACACAGCGTGCGACGAAATCTTTCCATTAAACCGTTGGTTTGTGGATGATAGATGTTGTTTTCTTAACTGTTTATGATGCTTTAGGAACTTCACTGAGCGTGCTTGAAAGAAATGCCTCGCCCCGGTTGCTCAAAAGAACACGAGGGGCTCCGTGACGTAGGTAAATAGCATTCAAGGAGAAAGTTGCTACTTCCGAAGCAGTTCCTGAAGTGATCGAGGCCGTCTCAGCGTACCGGGTCAAGTGATCAACCGCGGTGAAGATCCATCTCTTGCCATCTGATGTAGTTGGGAGGGGCCCGAAGAGGTCAATTCCCACGAGAGAGAACGGCTCTGATGGACAAGAAAGCGGTTGTAGGGTCCAGACTGGAGCAGTAGTAAGCCGCTTGCGCTGTTGGCAAAGTGCGCACGAGGCGATATATTTAGCTACCGACCTGGAAAGACCCATCGGTGGCCTTCCGGGTGGAAAATGTATCGATGTAGCACATCGTTCTCCAATTTCAATAGTCTAAGTTGTTTCCGGAGCATGGCATTTGGGGAAGATGAAGTGCCAGTAAGCCGACCAATGATGTCAGTGCAATAAGAATCGGCTCTCCGGTGACTGGTAAATACTGACGGACGGGTGGATGAAGGTAGGGAAGAAATGGATAATATCGCCGAGGCATCCTCCGTATAGCCAATTTGACAAGGGGTTGTGACATGCGCCGAAGACTGCGGCAAAGGGCATCGTGACAAAGCGTCGGCATCTTGGTGTTGTCTTCCAGTCTTGTAGATTACGTCGAAGTCATATGATTGTAATCGGAGAATCCAGCGGCCAAGTCGTCCCGACAAGTTTTTGATTGTGGACAACCAGCAAAAAGCATGGTGGTCTGTCACAACAGTAAAATGTCGACCATGTAGATGCGGACGAAATTTTTGGATGGACCAGACAACAGCCAAGCACTTTTGTTCGGTTATCGAGTACCTCTTCTCTGCAGAGCTCAGAGTGCAGCTTGCATACGCGACAACTTTCTCGCGAAAAGCATGGTCATGCTGGAGGAGTACGGCGCCGATTCCTTGTCCACTAGCGTCAGTGTGTAATATCGTAGGTGCCTTTTCATCGAAATAACGAAGCACCGGTGGGGATGTCAGTGTCTACTTGAGCTCTTGAAATGAGGCTTCGCATTGATCATTCCAATTTTATCGAACTGTTTGCTTGTGTCGAATACACCAGGGCCTACATCGCTTATTTTTCGTACGCCGGGAAAACGCGAGTGTGGTCGCTACGTCGGCTCGCAATCATCATGTGGGCCTTGTGAATTCTTACAATATATATATATATATATATATATATATATATATATATATATATATATATATATATATATTGTACCGGCACTTATTGGTGCCACCTTTGTGCCAGACAGAGGAAACACGACAATGCTCGTGTGCAGCGCGCTCGACCTGTCTTCTCGGCTGCACCTGTCATGCGTCTTAGGAACTGCAGCTCTTGGTTTTCCTCCTGCGCAGAGTTAGCACAGCGGAGCATTGGAGAAATGGAGTGGAACCGGTCAGGAGGAGATCGAACGGGAAGGGATTGGCATAGTGAATAAGTGCCCGATGAGTCGTCAGCAATAGGGTGTGCTGGCTGCAGCAGTATGTAGCTGAGGTTGGGGATGTCAATGTTCTCACAGAAACTGCGGCGATGACAGTGGTGTGCGACATAACCAGGAATACCGCAGGCCTGCAGAAGGGCCTAATGGAGTGCTCCCGGGGCTGTGAGGTGGTACAGGGGTGAGAATGGTTGTACGGGAATAGCACGTACTAGGTGAACAGAACAGAGCGCGGTAGCGAGTAGAAGTTGGGGACCTGTCCGGATGGTGCTGGTGTCGGTCGAGCATATGTACGGGTAACGGCCCCGGCATAAGTAAGCGGCGGCGCAGAAACATTCGCTCTACAGAAGGTAAAAGAGTCTCAGCAACTAGAGTCTGTATAGTGAGTGGTCCCGTGCTTTGGGGCTGTCAGTGACAGATGTCATAATGGAGATCTGGCGAAGCACTTCCTCACGAATGTACTGCTTGTTTGCTGCAAAAAGGTGAAATATTTAGCCCTAGTGCTTCTAGGTTTCAAAGCTAAAAATTTCACTGTACACTCTGGCGCGACGAGAACAAAGACGTTCTTTACGCCTCTCATCATTGCTTCGCCACAGTTCAATGACTTGCCTATGCCTTTCAGGTGGTGCCTTATTTTTTCAGATTCGGCCGCAGATGCCTTTAAGTACTTACAGATATTGATGACATCTTCAATACAACTTGCAATGGCCTCGCCATTTCTTTGGGCTCAGCGACGCAGCCAGTGTGGCAGAAGCTTGCACAAACCTGGCTGACGGATAAACGAAGCGATGATATGTTTTAATGCCACTCAGGTCATGAAATTGGCTGTAGTACCACTGCTTCGCCCCATCAGTCAGGTAAAAGCTGGCGTGCGTCACTTAGCAGAGTCTTCCCATTCGTTCGAAAACACAGCCAGCATCATAAAACTAAATATTGAAGCTTTCATCATTCTCTGCCCAAAGTGCGTTGTAGTTTTGCATTCTACAGATGACGTCAATTTCTGTAGGTACAAAATGCGTAGCCTAAAACATAAATTCATATCCAGGGCAGTTCATGCCGCAAAACAGTATTGGAGACAAAAAGTCAAAATATTTATTAGACAAACCTGTCTTGCTAAAAATCAAATCATTTCTTAAATGTACTGCTGGCCTGCGCTTGACGTGAATTGCTATGATCTCGCCTACAATCTGCCGGCTGACTGGATTCATTGAGCGGTCCCACGCGTAAGGAAGGTTCTACAAATAATAATATGAATGAAAGAATATTAATGAACTTGAACACATCTTCAACCATACGCAAAGGGACAAACACGAGGATTAGAAGAAAACACAACAAACTTAGTACGGGCAAGTAGTATATACTTTCCAGCAGCATTTACTCCAACTGCCCCTAGATATCCCATTCCTTGTAAGGAACTCAGCAGAAGCTTAGCAGAGTTTGCGTGAAGTAACATGAAGAGCTGTGTCACTCTTCTCTAGATGTGGATGGTATCTGTTTGTCGATACCCCATGAAGGCCTGCTTAGTGCTATTTGCGATCAGGTTTAAAGCTATTGTGAGGTAAACGTCACACATGCCCCTGGAGTTAATTGTGACCACTTCCTAGAATTTTTAAAAATTTTTGCCTACCCTCCACTGTGGTTAAACTCAAAGATCAGCACCGTGTGCAACATATGCAACAAAAGGATAACAGTAGCCGTCCTCACGACTTGCATCTCAGAACCTTCAGCATACGAGTAAATAGCAATCCTATTCAGTCGCGCCTCGCTATGGTTCTCAGGTAATTGGGCGATTATCTCGTGATACTTGAAGGGGTTGTGAAACCTTTTTTAAAATTTTTCAACTACGTGTACTTATAATCTTGACCGTTTACTCATTACTATACTGCAAGTTATTTGATCGTCTGGGCTCACTGAATAGCTAAGAAAGCGCAATTTTGGTTTCTCAGCTCCCGTTACCGTCAACTGTGCAGCTTACGTCTCTTTAACACAGCCAAGGAAAAGCCTCTGCCATCGATAAAACTTGGCAACACAGCAATATTATTGAGCCTTACTTAACCAAGGTTTGCAGCATTATACTGTTTCGATCACTGCACCGTCACCATCTTAATAATACCAAAACATCACGGGCACACACGTATGAATGCTGACCTTCCCGAATTCCACCGTCGTCTGCTAGAGCGAAATCGGCTCATGCGAGTGCGAGATAGGCCATCTTGAAAGCAAGATAGCGGCGGCGGCGTCGCCAGCGAAATAGCATGTGCCCTGGAAACACTCGTATAAGGACCGCGTGCAGACTCACCGCTTGCGGAAGCCCCGACCATGAGCCTCCACCCTGTGTGCCCATACCACCGGGGCCATTGTGGTTGAAAGCTTGATGCCACATTACTCGACGCTGTGGCTCGCCGGGCAGCTTGTGAAATGGAGTGGTCATTGCTCTTCGATAAATTGTGCGGAAACAAGATGACGTAAACGGTTGTCATGGTGAAGACTGAGTCACTGAGAACACGCAGTAGAACACAACCTGACGCATTAAGTAAGAAAAAACGTGCTTCATTCCATATATATGAATCGTTATAACACGAAAGCGAAACGTATTTTTATAGAAGTATTCGCCACTCCAGAAAACAGTATGTTTGCTGGCAAAAGGGGTCCACCAAAAAAAAGCAGATCCAACGTACATTGGAATACAATTATATGCGAAGCATGAATGAGGAAGTTGATATGTCACTTTAAAATCAACACAACGTTACAAGGTGGACGTAAATTATTCCGTACATGACTTCAACGTCCTGATTATCATATTTGGACATGTAATTTACCTTCGTCGTCAGCCCAGCCACGGTGGTCTAGTGACTGAGGCTGCTGATCCGCAGGACGCAGGATTAAATGCTGGCTACGGTGGATATATTTCTGATAGAGGTGGAAATGCTGTATGCCTGTGTGCTCAGATTCGGGTGCACGTTAAAGAACCTCAGGTCTTCAAAATTTTCGGAGCCCTCCAATACGGCATCTCTCATAATCATATGGTGGTTTTGGGACGTTAAACCTTACATTTCCATCGAATGGTAAATGTTTATATAACCAGTTGTCTGCACTTGCGCAATGATGCGAACTGGAACATGCGTATTAGCAACACCAAAAGCTGATATGAAGCGCACATGCTCGCCAAGATGCTGGTCCTGTACACTGCTACAGAAATCAACTTTAGCGCATGGCAACTAAGCACAATTGACCCGATGTGATGATTGTATCAAAGGAGTACAAACGTAGTGTCTATAAAATTGGATAGACAGCACTGCAACCTCTATTGACGTTTCACGAAGACTAGCGTATATTTGAAAAATAATGGTAAGACCTGGCTTAGCGCTGTGATAAAATGCTTCATTGCCAAGCATTCCAGCTAGGACCCTGACATTGGTCACCAATGTCAGGTATTTTTGAACGCCCGCTTTAAAGTTGCCCATGTGTGTTCTCTTCATTCTTGAGTATAGATACTAAATGTCAATCACCTGTGGCACATACCTGCATACCAGCGGTAAAAACACGCCCATGGGTATGTGCCACTGTCTGGCGCAAAGTATTTGATGACGCACGCAACGGCATTTCGACATTATTCATGTCTTGACCAGTGCGTCATATTTATCAAACCATCTTACCCTTTGATGTTAATTTTTATTCACGTCAAGTCAAGGGGGAGATCACGAGAGCACCTAAGCGTAAGTGGCTAGATAGATAGATAGATAGATAGATAGATAGATAGATAGATAGATAGATAGATAGATAATATCAAAGTCGCCAAAGTTCGCTAAAAAATGCTTCACATTTAAAGCTTCTTTCATTGCCCACACGGTGGTTCAGTGAATGTGGTGCTCGACTACTGACCCACAGGTCACGTGACTTGAGTAAGTGTGAGACTGAGTGAACTTCGTTTGGTCCGGCAAAATGCGACAAAACGCGCACCAGGCTATTCGCACGACGGAACCGACAGGTCTAGCCTGCCGGCTCTATCACGGGCACGCTGGACGGCCAGGATTTGATCTTTGAAGAAGGGACTTCGCAGGAGTGTGTCCCACTTCTCCTTTTTGAATGTCGGGCCCAGTGACCCACACACCCAGAGCGCGTGAGCCAAGGTAGTAACATCGCCACAAGCCGCGCAAGAACTATTAGTGTAAATTTCCGGATATATACTATTAAGGAACGCAGGGTTATGGTAAGAGTTGGTTTGCAGACCACCTGCGCCCTGTATAGCTTAGTATGAGGTGGCGGGAAGAGCCTTCTATCTAAATAAAAGAATTCCGTTATCTCATTGTACGTCATTATCTCATGTTCGTTCCTGTGTCGAGGAGGAAAGTCACGCAATCCGAGGGAAGCGTGGTCGGTAAAGCATCACGCTGCCTCGTGGGCAGACTCGTTAAGGTTCAAATGAACCTCCTCGATTGCCCAGACGTGAGCAGAGAACCAGAAGATTCTATGCGTGGTGCTGTCACTGTTTCTGGCGCCTCTCAGAATATGTACTACTTGCCGTGCTACCCGGCCTTTCTGAAATGCCCTGACGGCTGCTTTGGAGTCGCTATACACACTGTCTCTCCGACCATATAGACGGCTTCGGTGTTTGTAAACAAACTGGCTCGCGCTGAACGACCTAGCCTAGCAGACTTCTGGTGCGCCACTTCTGATAATGCTTCTTGAATGGTCCCGGCGGTATTCTCGTGGTGTGTTTGAGTTTGCTGCTCTATTATTTCTGGCGCATTCCTGAGGATGTACTTAGTGCTACGTCTAGCGTCAACATGAAGGGGCTCGATGTGATTCACGGCAGGTGCGGTCACTGCTGTAGGTAACACGGCTTGCGTGGCTGAAGGGCGCCGCAAAAAGTATCCGCTGTGGTGTTCCCACGAGCGCAGCCCCCTCCTTCCTGTTACCTCAGGCAGTGGCCGCGCCTGCAGGAGAAGCTTGTCAGCAAACTTAATTGGGCCAGTGGGTTCTGCATGTCGATGTGGATGCGCTATGAAGAGGAGGACAAAGAATTGACAGTGCACACCTGGGCTTTCTCTTTCCGTGTCTTCAAGGCCCACCCTCATTGTCGACATGCAGGAGAAGGGCTGCGCGATCCATAGTGAAACTGTTCAATTGAGTTTTTCTAGTAGAACTAAAACCCTTCCTCCTGTCAATCCCCGAACATATTTGTGTTTTCATCTAAGCACACAACCTCTAGATAAAACTCGTATTTTTGCGCCTGTGTCACGCCGGGCACTCTTTAGATCATCACTGTTCGGAATTTCTCGCGATCCGAAGTGTTCGTGTGACGGAGAAAAAGAAGTGTTCGTGTGTTCATGTGTTCGTGTGATGGAAGCGTTGATGAGCCAAAGCAGGTTGTCATCCTTGAGGCGCTGACATCTGTTTGTGACTCTTCGAAGGAGGCGAAAAGCGTTCTCGGTCTTTGCAGTGATCTTGCGCAACGCAGTATTATTGCCGCCACGTGTTTTGATAAACATACCCAGTACTCTGATAGCGTCGACCCTGAGTATTGGGTCGCCGCTATGAGTGAACAGGTGAATGTCACTTGCAGAGACCGGCATCCAACCCTTGGGTCTGCCCCCTTTTTCTTTTCGGTAAAGCAGAGGTTCGGACTTAGTAGGGGAGCAGCTGAGTCCGGTGGGTAGGAGGTACTATGCTCTTACGCCTCTTTCATGGCACTTTCTACATGCCCTTCACTACATCCGGTGCACCAGATTGTGATGTCGTCGGCGTAAATAGTGTGGTTGATACCTTCGACTTGGGCCAGTTTCTTCGAACGGCCAACCATGCAGATGTTGAATAGAGTGGGCGAAATGACCGAGCTTTGTGGTGTACCCCCTGGGCCCAGCAGCACTTCGTCAGAGACATAGTCACCAATGCCCAATTCGCTTTCCTCCCGGTCAAGAACGAATTGACGTAGTTATACAGTTTGGGGCTCAGCTCTTGGTCCGTGAGCGACGCAAAGATGTATGAGTGAAGAGCATTGTCAGCGCTGTATTAGTCCTGCTTGTTGCATAAACGATACAAGAAGACTTGAGGGCGATTTCGAGCAAGGCCCTGGTGTCCCTGGAACTGACGTCAATTATTTGATGCTTGATCATCTTCGTGGCGTCCTGCGACGATAAGCCGGCTCGGAAGCCAATCATGTTGTGAGTATAGACGTTGTTGTCTTCCAGATATCTGCTTATTCAGTTGAGGACAACGTACTCCACCACTTTTCCTACACAGGACGTAAGAGAGATGGGTCAGAGGTTATAGATATTTGGAGTCTTACCTGGTTTGGGGATCAGGACGGTCGTGGTGGCCTTCAGTTTTTCTGGGACGCTGCCATTTTGCCGCGTCTCATTGACCTCCTCTGTCAGATATTCGACTGAACTATTATCGAGATTCCGCAGCGTCTTAATAATGATGTCGTCGGGACCTCACATGAACTTGCCATTGAGTGCAAAAATGACTTGCCTGACTTCCGCCATGGTGAAGTTTTCGTCTAATTCTGGACGAGCCGGGCCGACGTACTCGGGAAACCAGACATCCTCATCTGCGTGCTTTTGGGGCAGGTACTTTGTCACGAGCTTGGCAGCCAGCTCATCTCCGGAACACGACCTGGTTGCTTCGTGTAGGGCTCTTGTGAAAGTGTGTCTGTGATTTGACCTTGTGTTGCCCTCGTTGAGTAAATGTTTGAGCAAGCCCGAGGACTTGCCATTGCGCATCTGGCCATCAATCGAGTCACAGACATCATCCCATTGCTGCTTGCAGAGGGTTCGACAGTCATCTTCGATTGTCTTGTTGAGCTCCGAGATTCTTCTCCTTAGCCTTCGGTTGAATCTGTGCCTTCCATCGGAGTAGCAGCGCATGCTTGGCTCCAATCAGATGAACTATCCTGCTGTCCATCATGTCTATCTCCAGGTCGGTAGGAATTTTCTATGTGGGTGACTTCGCATCGCTCTTGATTCGTTCGCACCAGGCTGCCAAGTGTCTGGGGGCTGGTTGAAATGTTGTTACAACGGAGCTCATGAAAACAATCCCAATATGTGACGATAAACTCTCTAAATTTGCTTCGGTTGAGATCGAAGCGGGTGTCCAGTACGTAATGGTCACTGCCAAAATCCATGGTCGTCTTATTCCCCTCCACTCCCTCAACTTTTTATGGGCGAAGCTTCTTATAGCGGCACTCGTTCGTCCCTCGTAGCCGTTGTAGTTGTGTGTAAGAAGTCTAACATTTTTACCTGCAAGGTGGTGCTGGTGAGAGATTTCTTCTGTGCATTGTTGTACAATGAAAAATAGTGCTCAATGTACATGCCAATGGCTGATTAGGGGGAATGAGAGACAGGAGAATTCGGCTTTTAGTTAACGTGCACACTGCGAATTTTTTATTGTTCAACAACGCACAGAAGACAAGAAAGGGTTGCTACGTAATACTCGCCGGGTGTAACTTCCTAGGTTTTAGAAAGGTTTAGCGAGCGTTTGACCGCAGTGCCATGAATACAGTGAACTCGGGGTGGTTAAAGGTGGGAAGTAGACACGAAGCGCAAGCCCTAAGAAAGTGTGCGTGTGCCTCCTCTCGTTCAGTTCTTGGAATGTCCGCTGGATGGCGGTGCTTCTATATGAGAAATATATGATGAAAAGATGCGAGATGGTGGTACTTGGAGTGTTGAATAGGTGGACGAACGGATACACAGACAGATGCATGGACGGACGCACAGATGGCTGCACGGACAGATGGACGCATGGACAGACGCAGGAGCGGACGCATGAACGAAAGCAGGGACGGACGCACACATGAACGTGCGGACGCACGAACAGACGCACGCACGGACGGGTGGATGGACACACGGGCGGCCAAACAGACACACACATGAATGGACGGCAGCAAGAACGAATGGACGGACGGGTGCTTTGCCCCACTATCCATCATTCACTCCCTGGATATGCTGCCATTTTTTCACAAACGCCAGACCGGGAGTGGAGTCCCGTGTCACTGAGTTGCCAATACTGGTTGGGAACGCCTTGTGCTTGACGAGTGTGAGGTCCAATTTGTTGGCGTTCTTCCACAATCTTCGGCCCTTGCTCGTGTCGTAGACGTACCCCCATAGTCTATGAGGGGCGTTTAAGTCACCGACTACGACAAGGGTATGAATGCCAGCCAGGTCAACGGACTTTTTGAGTATCGTCTGAAACTGCTGTCAGGAGTTTCCGGGACTGCTGTAAGTATTTAGTATAAAAACGCTGTTTCTTCTCTGGTTGGTGTATCTTGTGTTCAGCAGAACTTCCAACATTACATATTCAACATCTCAACTCGCCAGCTTCTGGTCATGGAACGGGTGCGTATATTTTTTATCCACTAACCTGCATACTCCCCGACCACCGGGCCAACCGGAAACGGCTCGATAACGTTGAAGAGATGTGGGAGAAAGTAGGAATTCCTGTAATGCTATTATCTGTTGTTTATTAACTAGTGATCTAAAGTACTGCAGCAACGGAGCCCCTGACTACCGCCTGCCAAACTCTGAACCTTTCTGTGGTACTATCCATGATTAGGCAGATTTTCTGTACTGCCCGGTGTAGGCGAAGCAGCCCGCCAAACGTTCCCGCCAGCCTGAGTCACCGATGAGCTTGTAGCCCTTGCTTGATTAGCCGACGCGTCCGGAACAACCACCTGCATTGCAGTTGCAGACGTATTACTAGGAATCACCAGATGCTCTAGAGTGCCCATTCGATAGGCCAGTGCACCTAGGCCTCTCTTCGGGTCACCTAAGGCAACTTGCACCAGTGACAAACCTTGCGGTAACTGCTGTGCACTTGTAGTGAACGTGGCCAACATACACTTAATCTCTTTACTTTGAGCACCTTATTCTTCCTTATAGGAAAGTGCCCTGCGCTTCGGGGCCACGGCTGAGTCGCAAGCCTGAATCAGTACTTCAATAGGGGACCGTGGCGAAGCTGTATCTGAAGCCCCACGACTGATAATAAATTTCTTAATCTCGATCATTTCGCTAGCCATCATTTTGATCACTTCTTTTAATTCAGCGTTTTCCTTCTGTAGGCGCGCTACCGCAGCGTCCCTAGTTGCTCTTGGGGTGGGTCGTGTGGGCCACGAGAAGGTCCTGTTTCGCTGCCACCACGAACCTTGTCGGCTCATGTAAGGGTCGGCTTCCTCTTCTTCTGCTGGCCATTACTAGAATCACACCCAGTCTTGGAGGCAGAACGGCTTCTGGAATGGCTCCCAGAACGGCTACTAGATCCAGATTTGTCCATAAACCTGGATCTGCTTCTGGACCTGAAACGACGCCCCGGAAGGCCCGGAGGTATCTGACGAAGAGGGGGTCCTGAAGCTGGAGCATCCGCAGGCTCCATGGTGACAAGCTTGGGCCGAGAAATGGCGGTCATCCTGAGAGAAGGCAGGAGACTTGCTCCCATTTCCATGGGATCGCTCTGAGCATCTGTGTCTCACAAGGTATGGCGTCTGGTACCTCTCTTTGCACTCCTTGGTGCCAGTAAGGTGCCGGCCACAACACAGTTTGCACTTGGGGTTGCAAGTTCGGTTCTTATCCGTGTTGGCGACGCCGCATCCCCTGAGGACGATGTCGTCTGAACTAGGGCACGCGTTTGCTTGATGTGCAAGACGGCCACAGGCATAGCACCCCTCTACTTCTTTTCTCTACGACGTACACTTGACGAGCGCACCGCCGTACGAGACGTAGTTTGGCACCCTGCCGCCATCGAAGACCACAACCACGGTGCTCGTTTCTTGAGTCATTTGATCCAGGGCCAGCGGGTTCTTTAAGTCGCCTATCTTGTGGTCGAGCTCTGCCGGACCCTCACTTGGTGCAATGCCATGGATGACGCCCTTGCACGTAGTATTGAGAGCCGCTTCATAAGCGTTGACTTTGTGCTATTGACCCCCAGCAACAATACATTCCACCTTGGCATAAAGAATCGCATTCTCCCTGCAGGGCGTACAGACGACCATGATGTTTTGTTTCAAATTCGGGCACATAGTGTCCACGTTCCGAAGCACCAAGTCGTACCGACCGCTTTCTATATGGCCTCGGCCCCAATGGTCCGGCTTACCTTTCTGATGTTAAGACCTCCCACCGGCCTGACGATGATTTTCGCTTCATCGATGGGCAGTGCAGGCATCCTTCCACCACGAGTAATCCAGGTATTAGCTCTCCCATGCTCTCGACGACCTGGGTGCCCACCCGTCGTTGGGGTGAGCGCTGGTGGAAACAGCTCCAACTTTCTCGACGGACTCCGACTTGTCTCGTGAGCGTGTGGAAGCAACTGTTTGCCATCCATAATCCTTGGCGAACTCTTCGGGAGTCAGAAGCTCTTTGTCCACTTCCGCCCTACCACGGTGGTCTAGTGGCTAAGGTACTCTTCTGCTGACCCGCATGTCGTGGGATCAAATCCCGGCTTCGGCGGCTGCATTTCCGATGGAAGCGGAAATGTTGTAGGCCCGTGTGCTCAGATACGGGTTAATGTTAAAGAACCCCAGATGTTTGAAATTTCTAGAGCCCTCCACTACGGCGTCTCTCCTAATCATATCGTGACTTTGAGACGTTAAACCTCACAAATAAATCCATCAATTCGTCCACTTTCATCACTGCACAGCCTCGATGTCTGCGCAAGAGAGAAAATAGGCGAGCGCTGCCGCAGCAGCACCGTGCCACGTCTGCTCAAACGCAGTCAGAGTTTCCTTCGAAGCGGCGCAGGCTGAACGAAAAAGTGTGATAATAAAAGTCCACCCACCTCCAAAAACGTAGTATAGGCATGATCACTAGAACTTCACGAGTTTGTTGGTACTAAAAGCATCGAACTCAGCACAATTGAAATGAGCGAAATTATTTACGTATGCGGAAACCCGTCCTAACACATCGGCAGCTAAGTGACACTCCCACGTTACCCACCACTTTAGACTGCTAGCGAGCGTATACCACGGTTGACGAATCACCGACCGAGAGCACTAGCGCCGGTGCGGCAACTGAGAGCCAGGCTTGTACGTGACTTAATACTAGCCGCAGTGGTCGCATTTTTAATAAAGATGAGAATACTCGAGGCTACATTACTTCATATGTAGATGCATGCGAAAGACCCCAGTACCCAGGTGGTCAGAATTTCCGAAGACGTTCACTGCGGTGTCTTATGATCACGTAGCACTTTTGGGACGAAAACGACACCAAATAAGTAATAAAGCTGTTTTTAAGACTATTGAAAAATTGCAATCCTACAATAAATTCACTTTATTTTCTTGCTCCATTGTCAGTAGGCACCTCAAATGCATACTAGCTCTTCAGGTGATGCGGTACACGTTGCCAGTAAAGCTCCCTCAATGATTACGTTTACGCGGCAACGCCACTTGTTTGGTGTTGGCACTGCGCCGTGTCCACTATAGGCAGAAATAAATTGAGTGCCTTTTTCTCTCCTTGAAGAAGCACGCATTCATTGTACGGTGTGGCGTTGTTGCCAACGTTCTACGCGAGCTAGCTTGGCGGTGTAGTTTGCAGGAGCCATCCACCACAGGCCCTGCATACCCGTTGGCAGTTTACTGCAGCTCGGAAGCTGCCGAATTATCGGTACGCAGTTGCTGTCAGCACTAGGCCTCTCGCTCTTGTATTGCGAATGCATTTTTAGTCGGGCTATGTCAGGCATTTATCGGGATCTGATCACCGCCCTCTCCCAGAGCAAAGCTGCGCGCGCGCACGACTCTAGCAACCGGAGCTCCCCCCAAAACTTTTTGCGATTTGCTATCTCTCATCCCTGCGCCTCACTTTCCTGTCCACTCACGCCACACCGACGCCACCTAGAAAAAAAATTCAGGTCCACTCACTGCCGCCGTGACGTCACGCGTCTTGACCGAGCGAGGGAGAGCACGGGAGGCTGAAGGCATTGCCACCAGTGTCTCCCGTGAGAAGGCGAAGCGTTCTCAGCGCCTTTTCTGCGTGTGCGACAACTTGATTTCGCATTTAGCGTCGCGATTGGCGTTAGTTTAAGAATGCATTGCGCTTTGGCGTTTTTGACAATTTGTCTGTAAGCCAAATCGTCAAAATTATTCCACTTAAAAATTATTCCACTTAGCTAAAATTATTCCACTTAAAAAGATTGTACGCTATAGAACGTGCGACCGATGTATCAGAGAAAAATGTTTATGGCGCATTGAGTTGATAAAAAAATGAAATAAATTTTAGTTGTTCTTTATGCTTTATTCAGACACATACACGACACACACACGCACACACACACACAAGACGCACTGTTCCAGAAGATGGCCTAGACTGGTAATATTCATTTTCCGAATTTCTGCACTTTTCTCCGTTGTGCCTGCGCTTTTGTGCTCTTTAGAACATCTGTCTTCATAGACACATAGTTATTGATGAGAGTGTTCACTGCTGCCACAAGTATGTTATTTAACCAATGTCTGGGTGATGGCCATTAAAACAGACATCTAAATCTTCATTTTCACAAAAGTGTCTTGTGACAGCTACAAGAAGCCCCCTCGGATTTGGCGTTGCCTGAAAACGCGTTGCATTCTCTTTTTTATAAGCTGTTCAAGTACAATATGGGCATGCAAGACTGCATTAACGACAGCCGGCTTGAGAAAATTCAGAGCGCCTCTCCGAAGGTTTTAAATTAACTGATTGCTCTCAAGTTGAATTCCCTGGTCCTGGGTTGTAATAGTTTGGCACAATACTCACAAGGCAGCTTTCTTAACGCAGCATGGGCGCAAAAGCCAGCAATGTACGTGATTACTGGCAAAATTGACCCCTATATTGTTATGTCATGATCTGATATCTTTTTACTGAACTCCTCTGTCAACTGAGCCCCGTCAAGTGGCACGACACATGGCGTCTGTAATTCTTGCATTACTGGAAATACCAAACTGTTCTGTAGCCTCAGTTTTTTCTCCGACTCGAAAACTGGATGTATTGAAATGTGATAATTCGTGCCTGAGAGCCACCGATACTGTCCGAACTTTTCCTCAAGGCTGTCTGAAATTCGCCCAGCAACACGTAGTCAAATTCAATTCTTCAAGGCAGTAACGGCACAGCTTTACAAGCACGTAACAAGTCAGCCACAATGCTGAGTGCGTTTCCGCGGATAGTGCGCCTGTATCTATCTTGATGCCTCGTGTGCCTCGATGTGTGCAACCAATCCAGGAATTTACTAAGAAATTCTATCTACTTGCCAGTCAAACTTCTGACGAGGTCCTGAAGGGATCTCTTAGGCGACGGCTCTTGGAGGGGCTTTTCAAGTTGAGCACATGCCACCACTCCAAAATTAGGTCAATGAAGTTCGCTGTCCCCTGGGCGTAGTTCAAATGAGCTTGTCTCCGCGCATTTTTAGAGCCTCTATCACAAATGAACTGAAAATTTTTAAAGAAAGCTTCACATTCTGACGCTCTATGTTGGATAGGTGCAAGACTTTGTAGCTCATTCCATAACCAAACTTTGTGACGCTGTGTTGTTCTGAAGCGTACAAGTCTCGAATAGCTTTGAAAGATGCTTTGTTAACCCGTACTAACATTGATGTGCTGAAAGTTTCAGGTAAAAGGTACACGTTCCTAGATTCTTTGGTTCAACCAGTTGTTTCTGATGCACTTCAGAAGGTGGACGGGGTCTACTACATAAAAAATGGGTCTTGCTTTGTCCACTGGGTGAGGGTACACAATATCAACTGTCCGTATTTCAGAAAACAAGGACATCACTTTTCTGTTCATGGAATTGTTATCTATGATTACTGCGAATCCAGTAAGGCCTGCATTTTCAAGCTCTAAAATTATTTTTGTCAAGGCTACATGCAGTTGAACTGCTTCAATGTTGGCTACTGGCAGAATGTGAGCAACATCCTTGTGCGCTGACAGCAATGACTGAATCATAAAAACATGCACAGTTTGGCCGCTTGGGAGGAATTAGAAGCTGCCCAGGTCACTGAGCCACCTTTCTATTCAAAGTATGGCTGAATATAAATGTCGTCCAAATTATAGTGGCAATCGTTTCATGTGGTTTGAGAAGACTTGATCGCTTATTCACATAATGCAAAAACCCTTCGTCATTTGCTCATTAGCAGGGTTCACGTTATATTGCGAGCGAATTCGCATGAGCGTAGATGTATGTGGCAGTGCTATCTTGCCAGCACCGCAAATGAATCGGTAGGCGTGTGGGGAAATAGTGTGTAGATTACTGAAGAATATTGAAAGTTCTACAGAGTATCGCAATTAGTGGTTCTTTCTGTGCAGTAGGTCAAGCTGCTCCTTTATGAAATCAAGTGCTTCTGTTTTCTCTTGCGGCGAAAGATCACCCGACTTGAGGTCGTCGAGCAAAGAAAAAAAGCAAATTCAGGTTTCCTTCACTTTTTATTCCTTGTCGCAAACGTCTGGAGCTTTGAAAGTACTCATACGACAGCTTATGCGGTGCTCCTCTTCCTCATGCAGTGCAATTGACTGTGCAATGGCTTCGTCTATAAGGAATGCTTCTAGGCGTTTTTTTTCTTTTGGTTTGGCCCCTCTCGCAGTGGTGCATAGTTGCTCAAAGAACTTGGGGCATTGGGAAATATTGTCGGTACTGCGTCCGGAGTAAGCCGAGTAGCACCCATGGGAGCTTCTGTTATCCTGCCGGGTCTTGGATCCGTGTATTTTGTTGTCGTCCTAAGGTACTTCGGCTTGAAATGGAGCTCGCACACCTGAAAACCATGTAAGAAAGCGCTTATTACAGGCTTTTTGCTCCGCATGCTCTTTATTTACTACGTCATAAAACAAGAAAGGCATTGAGGTGTCTACTGGCATCTAAATTTAGCTGTCTTGCAGTAGCACATATTTCAAGAAAACAATTAGGCAAGCGTTCCGGTGAGAATAGCTCATAGTACCGCGAACAGGTGCCAACTAGCGGTAAGAAATACTTTGTACTAATCAGATGCACGACTCGACACACTAGCACACCTTCCCGTTTCTCAATCAAGTAATGAGAGGCGTTACAAAAAGCTCGCCGTGCTGGCTAGCGAAATATTATTGACACTGAAGGAAAACGCTTATTTTGAGGATGTACTGCTACGTGCGTTTACTGCTTTATTTCGATGAGTGCGAGGAGCTAGCGCGTAACGTACAACGCATTTTTCGCACAGCCTATGGGATTTGCTCGAGGATTTCAAGCTGGATGGTCGTGCCCTCGCGATCTCCGACGACAGCGTAGCTCCCAACGACTGGTTCACCTCCGCGGTCTTCTGCCACCTTGCAGCTCTCGCATTGTGGTGCGCCGTCCTTTGCCTGCGTCGACCGGATCCCCACTTTCCTATCTCCTTCTATATTCCGTCGCTTGCCTCTCTATTTCTTCATCTATTTCCTCCTATTCTTAGTATCCCTCCTTCCCCTCACCCCTATAAGGCACTGCGCCGTGTCGCGCCTGGGCAGGCAGAAATTAGGTGCCTTTTTGCTCTTCCTTATAACCACTCACCTATGAATTTGATTGAGTGGAGCATGAAGGTGCGTCTGCTTTACGCCGTCTTTTTGCAGCCACGCTGACTTCGTCGCGGCTAGACGCGCTCGTCTAAAACGCGAAATCCATGCTGTTTTCATCACTGTCTCTGGACGCTACATCATCGCGGCGTGAGCGTCAGCGACGCTCAGATAAAATTCTCTAATGCCAACGCTTACCCTTAGTCTGCTCTGAAGTGCACACAACATCGTTACTTTGGGGCAAGAACGCGACATGTATCAAATGGTGCCCTTAGGAATGACTGCACCATAGATGTGCACGTACCTTCCGATTACGGAGAGAAAGGATGTCGTCTCGACGAACGGCATGCTCCCATTTCGCCCTTCAGTCGTCCTTTGGAAAGGAGAAGACGCGAACCTTCGGTCCGTTGTCATAGTTGCCGTGAAAGTTGGGCACAAAGCACCGCCCCGTCGTGCTGGTTTGCAGTTGTACACTACGTGAATATCCCGTGCACAAAGCGCATCACACATCCATGCTGCAGTTCACAGACACAGACACGGTCTTGTTCACTCGCCAGCAGCACCACCAGCAGAACGGGAAAGGGTCCGTAAGACTTACTAATGCAGCTGTTCCAACGGGATGAGCAGGCGTAGGCACGTCTGTGCGGTCAAACACGACGGTCAACAATGTTTGACGTCACAGCCCTCAGCTGGAAGAGTTAGTGGGCCCACTTTTTTTACATGCGGACATGTTATACTAGGGTTAGTCATGCGCCGTCACCGTCCGCAGCCGCCCATCCTCCTCCGCCAGCCATCTGTGCATCCCTTCCTCCTCTCACCACAGCACGCGCTGCGCTTCATTCTCCCCTCCGCGTGCCGCGTGACCTTTAGTTTTACGTGCGCCAGCTGTATGCTAACGCGCGTATGTGCAGCTGGGGCAGGCGCTCGCTTTAAATAACTGAGTGTCGGGGTGCGCCGCCCTTCATCGGTTGGTTTGTGCGGTCGCTCCACGTACGATGTCGCTGGTGAAAATGTATGCTAAAGAATCCGCAAACACACTTACTGACGTCCCTTGCAATAGCGTCAGCCAATGTGTTGGCGGAACCGCAAGATATTCCGAAGACACTTCATCCTGGACGAGGCCGCGCTTAGAAGAGCTCGCGATGCGGAACGCGAACGTCGGCGTCGAGCGGAAGATCCCCAGCTCCGAGAACGTGAACCAGCTGCGAGACGTCAGCATCGAGCAGAGGATCCCTAACGCGAAGCAGCTGCGATACGTCAACGTCGAGCGGAAGATTCCCAGCTTCGAGAACGCGAAGCCGCTGTGAGGCGTAAGCATTGGCAAGAGAATCCGAACGGTGAAGCCGCGTGCAAGCGTCGACGCCACGAGGCCGATCTCGATGCCTCCCGCCAGCACGAGCCAAGCTATACGCCACGCCCAACGCTCGCTCCAAGCGCGACTTCCTCGACCGGAGCTTCGGCCACAGCTGCAAGGTTTGTGATCGACTTTGGTTCGACAATAACTTGACGCGTATCGGCAACATTCAGAATGAACTGCATCATTCCAAGCGTTGTCGGTTCTTTGCGATGCGTTTGGAAGCGATGCCAACAAATTTGGCGTCGCTTCCAAACGCAGTCGTTAATTGCCGGTCGAATTCTCTCTCTCAGCGTGAGACCTTCGACAGCTGCAACCAGACCCACTCACCCTTCACTTTACGGACCATAAAGCCATCTTGCTCAAAATACCCAAAGCGTCTCATCAATAAACATCGTCTTCCGCAGCATACGAGAGACGCTCTAGGTGCCGACCAGTGCGGACGTGCGAAGATCGGCTCCTGCTTTCAAGAATGCTTTCCTGTGGTATTCACAAATTTGTCGCCGAGGTTTCAGTCCCATCGTGTGCCTAAGTTCTCAAGAACTCAGCAGATACCACCTTTGTGCTGGTGAGTGGACTTTTAAACCGTTTTGAGGCATTTTTACACGGCAACGCCACGGGGGATTTAAGCCTAACAACCAAGGAGGCGATTGTCGCCGATGCGCCGACCCGGTGCCAACGTGACGCAACGCTCTGCGCGTTCCAACCTGCAACAGAATGAAATACCAAGTAGATGGAGAGGACATCTCTCCAGAAGATGCACGGAAGACATTGGTTGGAAGGAAGCCGAAACGAGACGCTCAAGGAATAAGCAAGCCACGGTTAGCGTTCCTGCTGCCAAGGGTTCGACCAAGGCGGCGTTGCGGGAGACGCTCGAACCAGTCGTAGTAGGTATGATACCAAGCATACAATCGTGCGAGCTAGACGCATGCCGCCACTACCCAAGGACTTCAGCGAAATTGTGCTACGACCACGTGGAGGAATAAATATCTCGAGAATTGGCACTGGAGCCGTGGCAGACACGATAGTACTGGCGGCCGGCATCAAAGAGGAGGAGGCCATGCAGGACATCATCTGTTCCAACTTGCAGCAGAACATTATGGTGGCGAGCA